>JAQGAV010000087.1:0-50844 GCA_034691345.1 Phasmarhabditis papillosa | reverse complement strand
CCCGGCCTGAAATTTTGAAACCCAGGCCGGGCCGAGCCGGGCCGGCCGGATAACCTCTTCTGGGTTTAATCACCTAGATTCTAAACCATTGCATTCAGGTTGTTCTAGATACCACTTGCCTTATAACAAGAAGTCCAATTCTGATTTGCTGGCTGAGAGTATCCCGTTGGACAATTTGTGGCGACGGATTCTCCGATTACGCTATCAAATTCAGAATGGACGGTACGAGGAACAAATGGCTTTCCTGCAGGGAGACGATCAGTTTTCGCATCGGCCGAATGACTGAGGACAGTGTTGGCGTTGCCTAAAATAAAAATAGAATTACAAAGATTCGTTATTCAAAAGTCAAGTGTTACAGTAATTTGAAAATAATACGATCTAGAAATCTTGCTAACAACTTTAAAAACACAAAGCATTATATACTGCCCCGGTACAGGGGACCAGAGCTGGTTACCGGCCCGGCATGAAAATTTGGAGGTCAGGCCGGGCCGAGCCGGCCGGATAGCCAGCTCTGAAGAAGACTGCCCCAAACCACAAATCAAAAAGAGAACTAACTTGACTGGAAGTTTATTTTCAAACTGGTTGGTTCAGCGGGACTAATAACCAAACTTATCTGGGATTCTCGAAATCGGTCGGCCCTGACCGAGTGCAATTTCAGCCTTCCGGGCCGGCCCGGCTACCCCAAGCTTATCGAACTTTCAGGACAACTTACCACCTTCCAGTACCAGTAGTATCAGAACTGCACAACATATAGCAATCTTCATAATTTTATAGCAAATTGAATGATATAATCCCCAACAGAGCCCTTTCTTTTATACTAAAATAGCACTGACTGTGCCTTACTTTATCACGTGCACGTTTCTAATTAATTTCTTATCTAATAGTGTTGATAATTGTTAAATCAAGAACATTGTAGGAACGAAATCACGCCAGATGGGTTTCAGACACAACAATTGAAGAAAATTGAAAAGAACGGGATCATCCAGGAAGATGTTTTTTTCTAATCAACTGGTATCTTAACCATACACCGCGAACGGTTATCCTATGGTAGAACACTTACACTCTAGTTAAATCTAACCTCACCAGTACTATAGTCTATTTCAAGACCTAGCTTTCCAACGCGGTATCACGAGCGGGACGCTGTGTTATTAAAAATGAATGTACTTTTGCAGAAAACGCACCACGTCAACCGATTCTACATTTATTTTATATAACACTGCGCCCCGCTCGTGATACCGCGCTAGAAACCTAGTTTTTGAGATGAACTATAAAACTAAAACTTGGTGAAGGCTTTTCGTACTCAAACCGGCTCGTTCGCTACAAGCCGAGCCGACCATCTCTAGAGTTCATGGGTGGGAACTTCTCGGACCTGTCCGGGCAGGCCAGAAGTCACTTATTGCCTTCAAAATTGGGAATTTCAGGCCGGCCCATTCCATGCCTGCTAGAGTTGATTAATAACCAACAGGGTAAGCCCCGTATGGTAGTAGCTGGAGTCAGACTCCTCATCAGGCCGGGCAGGTCAATCGCAGAACTTTCCAAGCTACAGAAACAAGTTGAAACCCCCATTCTAACCAAGGTGAGTATTGGGGAAATAGTAAATAACTATTAAAATGGGACAAAATCTCAAAGCTTAAAGATTTTATAGTCTATGAATCTAAATGTGAATTATTAATCAATTCCAACAAGATAGATTAGCCTTACATTGCAGAAAATGGTCGCTAATGAGAAAACGACCGCAGAGAAAGCAAAGAAATGAAGTAGAGGTAAGTTTCCTGTATCTCCTATTTAATATGGCCCGTTGTTCAACACGTTCAACACTTTAAATAATTAAAATATTCCCGTTTTCTTCTTATTTATAGAGTTAAGTATCTGATCCCACTTTCGGAAGCAACGAAGACCGGGAATCCGAGAAGGTAAAACTTTTTACACTTATGGTTAGGTTCAAAACGATAATTTAAAAACATATTTCTTCATATTCATTCATTGATTCTTACAGGATCTTTACCAGGGCCTCTACAACTACTATCGCGACTAGCCTCCTGTTTTGTGTTCTTTCCCTTTACGTATGCTGTTTTTTTTCAAACGAAAAATATTTTTTTTGTAGTTGTAGGTGTTTTTCTAATGAACTCGCAATATACAAAATAAATTTATTAAAAAACAAAACTTATTTAAATGAGATTAACGTCCACCGCCAGCCTGTCAGCGTTGATAGGGCGCCCTGCATAATGAACAATTAGCCAAATGCCGGACGCACTGTAGGCAGACCGACTGCCTGCATGTTAGGCAGCCCAGATGCCGCCGCTCCTCCACCGAGACAGACCTAAAATGTAACAGTTAAAAGGTTAAAAAAGTTTCTTGGTTGGAAGCAAAAAGTTTGGTGGTTTAAAAAAGCAAAAGTTTAGGGTTAGAACGCGAACAAAAGCAAGTGAGCACAACTTACAGGGCAGCGTACGTTGATCTCATCCTCCTTGGAGACGGGCGGCCGCACTCCAGACAGACGATCATGTTCTGCAAATATATTTTATATACCAATCTGTATGTGGGTTTTCTTCATGTTAAATATAGGGCACACACTAGTCTGCGAATCAACCCGAATCAAAAAATATAAAAATAAATAAATATATTTATATATATTATAATAACTAACCAGCTGGTGGAGTACGGCCCTGTTGAGCACCTGATCAAAGCCGCCAACTAGGATCAGGCGCTCAATTTGTCGCCTTATTCCCGCGTTCATCTCCGGGCGGGCGCGCGGAGCAGCTTCCTAAACAAAAAAATTCTTCTGATGAAAGTGTAAAAGCAATTTTCTTGTTTAAAAGAGTGTTAGTTTTCAAAAATCAATATATTTCGTTCATATACAAGCAGTTTCACTACAAACTTTCTGATCTTCGATACATTTTTTAATATAAAATATCGCCCCGGATGAAAATGTGGCGGCTACCCGAATTTCATGACGGAATCAGAAATGAATATTCCTTCAAAACATAACTTTTTCCATAGTTAAAATATCAAAATGGTTTAAAAAAACGGTAGTTAAATCCAAAAAGAAAGCTTACTCAAAGATATGTTGAGTAATGTTTATAATACAGAGAATAGATAATAAATAAAAACACGAGGTCATTGTATGATTTGAAATAGTAACAACAAACATGGGGGAGGAGTGCTCATTACGCCATAACAAGGTCATGAGGTGCATAATTGGTAATAACACAACACCGACCTTGGCATACAATACAGCAACCTGTGGTTGTATACACAAATAATAGAGCTAGAAACAAGGTTAAAAAAGGAACCGTTGGCTGTAATTACTTTCAATTATTATACAAAAAAGAAGAGCGTCCGGCTCATTATCTAGGGGACCAACGTAACCGGGGAACCACAGGGGACCAAGGTACTTGAGGGACCGAAAAATTGAAAAATTTCAAAAAACCTAAAGTAAAGGTTATACAGAGTGGGGCTAAAGTTGAACAAGAGTGGCATGGGTGCCTAAGCCTAATAAAAATGGGACTATTGTTCGCATAACTTACTTTTGCTACAGCACTTTTTTGAAATTTGGATTTATTTCGGTCCCCAGATATCGAGTAGGACAACTTACCTGGGATGTCATGGAGTAGCACTATGCTTCACTCATGAGTTCCATGGTTTCATATATTTTTATAATGACAATGCACCGGTACTAACATATAATGGGGTATATTGTCACAATTCGTACACAATCACCACTTATATATGAACCTTCGTTTTTCTTTTGCCAGCAATACAATCAACTCCGATATTACTGCGGCTGCTTGAACTGCCCATTTGGGAGCTGAAAAAAGTAATTTATTTCCTGTAATCGCACATATCACACAATAACTGGAGATTTCTTCGGCGCAGGGTTTTGTTAATTCATTCCGGAATCTTTTGAGCAGAGACGGCTAGCTTTAAACATTCAATCTTCGGGGCACGAAACTTGGAATAAATAAGCTGCTGGTTTTCCAAGCCTTTTTCAGCTACGGGGAGTCGAACCCACAACCTCAGATCCGCACGGATTCAGAGCAAATTCAGACGGCCAAATCTATGGTTCTGCAAATGGTAGACAAAAAGAATGAAAATGCGAATCCGGGTGGATAATGTCACGTAGACCAGTTACGGAACCATTCTGTTTCAGGGTATAGTCCGAATCCAAAAATAGACGACTGCTAATTAATGATGTCTATATAGTCTGTCTTCAAACCTACGGTCTGTGCGCCGTTGCAGAGATGGGCAGCCGGCACGTAAATTAATTAATTGATCGCTGAGGGCTTATGAGGCAATAAAGAACATTTTGAATAAATTACATGTTTTATTTGCTTGTTTTATATAATTGTATAATCACAGCCCTCGATTACATCATAAATTTAAATGTAAAGCGACCGCTAGCTTTAAAAACACACATCAGCCCTCAGCGATCAATTAATTAATTTTGTAAGGAAACCTTTTTAGGACATATTTTGAAAATCTCATTCAAAAGCTTTCTCTTTAGCTTCATAATTTCAAATTATATCCTGCTGCCCGTGTAGATTAAAGTAAGACGATATTCGACAACGGCTTATAAACTAATAATAATATTTCAGTCTTTCACTGCGGAGGATCTGAAGGGTCCAACTATGCTTGACAGCAAATCATACTGTGAGGCACAAGAAGCATTCTTAGCCATCCAAGAATACAAGACCGATCATGATGCCCTGATAAGTGAGTGGTGAACTCAGTTAAGTCTGGGAGCCATTTTGGGCTTTTTGGTGTTGTTTGTTTTGATCTCTTGGGACTAGGTAAAGATTAAAGTTAAAGATTGTATATTCTTAGTACGAGATCACAGATATTTGGAGGATGAAGTGAGACGAAGGGACCATAGAGAGCCAAGACTCCATTGCAGAGCACCAGAAGAGCGAAGGCGGCGGATCAGAATTTTGCAAGAATTCTTTCTTCGGGGGGATTAGAACCATCGACCTCGAGATTATGAGGCAACGCCACTATCCACTGGGCCAATACGCCCAATGGTAGTGGTGTAAACATTCTAATGGGAAAGCCGTGCATTCCAAAACCCAGAACGAAAATGCCATATGAACGCGTAGATTATGGAACATTGCATAAATTAAACATTTTTAAGTATTCAAAGGTAAACCTGTCTAGGTACCTTGAAAAAGGCACCTAGACACGGGTTTTCTATGTCACATGAATACACAATTTCTCTTGGTACATCTTCATATTTCAGGAACAATGCTGCCTCTTCCAACGCGGTTTATGGGGTTTCTGGCAGCCAAGAATGCTTGTCTGTCCATCGATTCCAGATATTGCATGCGCAGTACCACAATTCAAATGGTATATGCCTGTCAATGGGGAGTCATCTTATTCTTGGGACTTTAAACCGAATACCGTTGCTCTTTGGACCAACGAGCCAAATCAGAATCCCAACCAAGCGCCATTTTATGGCCACTGCGAAAAGTAAGGTTTACGAAACTTGGAGCCTAAACACTATAGATAATACAAATTAGGAGCGGTATTTCAAAACTTGTCTTGCCTTAGAGCTGTAAGAAAATTAAGGTATTTATTTATTTGCGAACAATATCCATATGTGAGATAACCTTGGAGGTCTTTCAAAGTATCCATATATCGTTATTGGCATTGTTTCCATCCATTTGTATTGGTAGTGGCTTTGTTCATCCAATTTTGACCCAATTGTTCCACTAGATCATCTTTCCACCTTCTTCTTGGTCGACCGCGTCTTCTAGTTTCTCCGTATAAGGTCCAGGGGGGTATATCGGTTGCCCAATTGCCGCATTTCCTATAAAACTAAAATCCTAAATTAAGGTATAATAAGGTATTATTTCTCTTTGTTATTTTATTTTATAATAAGGTATTATTTCTAACTGAAGATACAATGAGAAGAAATAATTTCTGCCCTGTTTCAGGCATGAAGCGTGCGTGGTGCTGGATAAACGACCTGGTTACAATGTTAACTTACCTAATGCGGAATCGACTTATTGGTGGGATGTATCCTGTGATTGCTATGAAAAACCTACACATGTATTCTGTATGAAAGAAGCTTCTCCCGCTTAATTCTATCATATTCATTGCAGAAATAAAGTGTTTTATAAATGTGTGTTCTGTTTTCTGTTTGAGAAGTGAATTGGGAAAATTCAGTTTTTGTTTTTTATCAATTGCGGAAGGCCACATCTTTTATTCTGTACATATCCGTACATAAGCATATCTAAAAGCTGCATTCAAGTCCCGAAATCTGTAGTGTTTAGCATAAGATGAAAACGGAGAGATTAATGTACATAATGTTAGTAACAAACTATGTACACTACATACACAATAGGTTAATGTAAGGTAACATAATTCCTGCTATAAAATATACATATCACGAGTGGAATGACCGAAAGTAGGCCAGTTGCCATTAAATACGCCCCAATCTCACACATTTGGGCGCGTTACTGTAGTCTTCGAGGCGGGACCCAGCTAATGGCAGATCTTCACCAATCTGGCTCGTATTCGAGAGAAAACATGGCTACTTTGCTGCATAATTACTAAAGCAAATTGGAAATGAGTTGGACAAGATGGACCTGAACGATTTCCTCTAATCAACAAATGTGATTGCATTGGGGCCCGGTGTGGTAAAAAGGTGTTTCTACTCCTGAATACTCTCGTATCACAATAAGAGTAGATTGCGGCTCGGCTTAGGATTTAGGACGTTCATTCCGTAATCTTTTGAGAGCTAGATTTTCAAAGCGGGATCAAAAGTATAGTGCATAACAAAAAGAAGACTGCCGTGCGCGGTGCTGTGTAAGGTTCTGAAAATCGCTAGTTTTCTGTGGCAAATTTGTAAAACCAATATATGGTTCGATGCGCAATTTTTTGTTTCTTGTCAGAAACATATGATTGTACTAGTTTTATTTTGTATCATATCCCGAAAAAGACAAATACGCAATTGCGGAAGCCTATGTATGCCATCGCGCTCTGCGGTCTCTTGTTTGTTATAGACTATAACTTCGGTGTTATGGTTTTATTTTTGTTCAGCTGTGTTGTATCTATATCTGACATATTGATCACGGTATATTAGATTGTATTTATTATTAAAAATGTATAAAACAATTTAAACAACATTTCACACTCCAGTTGACTGACACGTGTAACAATGGAAATTAATGTCGCAATCTCTTGAGTACCAAGTATGATCTACTTGGCTTGCGCTGTAAGCATTGCACACATTTGAGCTGCCCATTCCAGGATTTCCTGAAAAACGTCAGGAATAAATTACGGATCTACAAGTTGACTGAATTAGTGTCCCACTTTAATTTTTCCCAGAAATCGATAGTTGTGATGTTTATCCGCACTCTGAACGCATCTTACGCATCTTGGGGCACACTGCCTTACGCAAAACCAGAGCTGGTTACCGGCCCGGCTGGCCCGGCCTGAAATTTTGAAACCCAGGCCGGGCTGGGCCAGCCGGATAACAAGCTCTGTCGAAAACCCTATTGCCCTAATCGTACCCTTTTCATTCATTCGGGGTACGAATAACACCCACCCCAGAGGGTCTAGGTGAATACGACTAGGTCTAAGTCTCAACTATAGTTCACAAAATCTATAACAAACCGCCAGAGAAGTTATTGAAGCTGAATGGAGTTCCGTCATTCCATACGCAACTGCGGGTATCTCCATCATATTGAACGTTTGTACAACGTAAGCCCATTCGGACTAAGTACTGGCTGGTGCACGTATACGGCATGTTACTGATCAGGAAGTTTTCCATCTAAAAAGTATTGATGATTTTTTCCATGTTTTAAAAAAGCTTGTTTATTCATATTTTACGAAACACGAGATCACAGATATTTGGAGGATGAAGTGAGAAAAAGGGACCATAGGAAGCAAAAACTTTATCGCATAGCACCCAGGGAACGGTAGCGACAAATCAGAAATTTGCAAGAATTCTTTCTTCGGGACGGATTGGAACCATCGACCTCGAGATTATGAGGCAAAGCTTCTATCCACTGGGCCAAACCGCCCTTGTTTTCTTTATCTTGAGAAACCATCAAAAATGGGTTTTCTAACAAGTGTCCGAGTTTTTGAACACATTGAAAAACCAACGAGCACAGTTTTTTAAAGCAAAGGCCAATAGATTGGTGAAAAATGGTTTCATTGAAATTTAAACAAAACGAAAGATCGATTGGCCCCATGGCCTAGAGGTTATGAGGTCGTAGACCGAATCCGTGAGGGTGAGAGGCTGCGGGTTCAACATCCCTCCCGTCCCAATCAGGATTCGGCCCCGTGGATGTAGGCCGAACAAATCTTTGGTTCTACTGATGCAGGAAAAATAGAAGTGGGTTGAGGGAACCATAGCAAGTGGGACTTCATAACACATCACCCAGGGAGTGGAGGCGGCAAATTAGAAAAAAATTTGCAGGAATTCTTTTTTCGGGGGGATTTGAACTATCGCCCTCTTGCTTAAGTCGAAGCTTCTAACCACTGGGCCACTACGCCAGCTTCTAATGAAGTAGACACTATTTCATCATATGTTTGATGAAACGGTTACTATTGTGATAATCTTTTTGACCAACCTGGTCACTTGTAATCGTAGCGAGATCTCCTCCAGGTTGAGCACGACACTTGGTAACTTGTTGATCGAATGTAAGTCCATCATTAGGGTCCAGGATTGTCTAAAACATTTTAATAAAGTTACTAAGATGAATTATGTTACAGCATTATAATATATTATCGAATTGAATAAGTTTGAACACCCTATACGGACTTACTGCGTAACACATTCCTTGGTAGGACAAATATCCTTGAGGGCAAACCAAATTTTCTGAAATGGTGAGGTGGAATTTATAAGTATTATCTTTTTTGAACTTTTTTGGGATATCCCGAAATTTAACCGAACCTTAACCCAGTTCAAAATCAGACTAATTTTGAACTTTTTGTATTCGAGACGGATTTTCGGAAGAATTCACGATAACCCGGATCAATATAGTCGTATATATTTAATATAGTCTTTTATAATGAATAATGTCTTTTATAATAAATATAGTCTTATATATTACTCCAAATTACTGGTTTGACCCTATATAAATATGTAATTACATATCTTAAAGTAAACTTACGGTTTTGTTTCTTAACATTCACTTCACAAGCAAATTGGAAGCTCTGTTCACAGTCGAAAGTGGACCATTTTTGGCTATCTCTACCAATTGTTGACATATAGATGCAAATGTCTTGTGCGGTTGGTTGTCCTGAAATATTTGTTTTATGAATCTAATTTTCATATTCCTATATAATTCTTTGTGAGGCCTATATCGTTAGTTTGTTGGGAGAATAGTTCTAAGTTTTCTGAGTTGTCGTAATAGCGGTGGTTTGTGAATCCGCGATGATCCGAGACCGTGGGTACGACTCCTCGCAACTACAGAAGGCTTCGAAAAACTGGAGATTGCTTCTATAAGTCTCGTCTACCCGAAGACTGAATATCATAATTGATTCGTCTCTTCTAAGAAAATTCCCGAATGAATGAACGAAATCGTGTGCTCGGGAATTAGTCCACGATTGTGGTATATGCGATACATTTTTAGACTATTCAACGGGTAGGGCAAACACATATAAAAATTCATTCAGAGCTGCGAATTTCACGGGCCGGCTCGGACGGCCTTTTCCCAACCCTAAATTCATTGACTTAAGCCCGGCCTCTGCCGTTGTGGATTCTGATCCATAGTAAATGCTTACCCATATTAAAACTATTATAATTGAATGGAGTTCCATCATCATTAATACAAGAGTTTTGTCCACTGAAACACTGAATTCCTAGCCATAGAGATGAGGCTTGTGGGACAGTATTAGTGGCGAGAGAGTAAAGATAGGCATTTACCTAAAGCTGATTAGATTATGCCTATTCAAGTTGTAAAACGATACTAAGCCATTTTTATTTGTTTTGTGTTTTCTGGAAATCACTAAATATTTCCATTTATATTTCTATTCAGTGGTCGAAGTGGTTCTAGACTAACTTTACTATGCTGAAAACTTTCCAATAAACTGATTTTTTAAGGTACTTTTTTTTTTTTTTTTTAAGGTTTTTAAGGCTAAGGCTGGTACTTAAAAAACATTGTTTTATTATTTTATTAATCAATTAGGTATGCTGTCGATGTAAGAGCTAGGGATTTGGCGTGGTTGTTAGCACTGATTCATCAGTGTTCCTATCGCTTTTGCAATACTGCTATTTTGCTATACCCTACCTTTTAAGGCAGACAGTTATAAGATTCATTTGTTGCTTAGATGCAGGACTATTAACTGTTAGCGATATGTTCAATTGGAGGTCTGTTATGGCTGAATCAACGGCTCAAGTTCCTCCAGAACACTTCGATCAAGAAAGTGAACTATCAACAAAAGTGATACAAATGATCTAGCCTTCGAACAATAAATATTCTATTCTATTCTATTCTATTCTATAAGGATAGCCTTTGTTTCTACCAGGTGGAAATAAAGAACTTCATACTCCTGCCCGTGTTTTGCCGGCAAATTCAGTACTAACTTGGGCGTGTCCCCGATCTCTACTATTAAATGTTATCTGCATGCTTTAAATGAAATCATTTTATTGCGATAAGCCAAAAAGGCTTATCGCAAGACTGGTTATACTATTGACAGGTATTGAGCATAAATGGCATATCTTTAAAAATCATTCCACTCTTCAGTGGTCCTACTCTTCTCTCGAAAGAGAAGGCAATAAAATGAAATTGCACGCAAAAATGCTTGCGGCGGGCAAATTAATTAAAACTAACTTTGCGGAAAATGAACGAAATGAGCTGAAATTTGGAATTCCATTTCGGAATAACAATAGAAGAAAACTTTTATAAAAATTTCTCAATTTTTTACAAGTTTTGAAGGTATTAATGAAGGTCGCGCGCGCCCATTTTTGGTTAATTGAATATCGACAAGAGTGCAGACACTTAGACTCACAAAAAATATTTTAAATCGTAGATATTATGCTATTAAATGATATGTATGAAAATGGTTTTGTTGGATAGGTTTGTTTTCGAGAACGGTGCCCTCAAAATTTTGTAATGATTGTAAACGATATTGAACATTTATATTATTCAAATATTTTAGCATATTATTAAAGCTGATAACGTTTGCTACAAAATCATTTTTTAAATGTCGATTTATCTTTATCCGCAACCCTTGTACAGCTTCCAGTATATGGTCCATATACTGGAAAACTCGTGACCACCCATATAAAATATGTGTAACTTATAATCTTATACCCTATTAATATGGACCACCCTGTTTATTTTGTAGAGAGCTAAAACCGGTTGAGAACGATCTTTGTATACAAGAAGACGTACGGCCCCCTCACAGAAGATCTGTAAGAATATTTAACAACCTGCCGTTTACCGTTGCCGTATGGAACGTGTCTGTGGCGCCCGACGATGCACCCTATTTTACGGTACATATTTATTATTAATTATCTTTGTGGTAGGTAGAACTAGTTTATGAGCGTAAACAGTAGTCTGTCTTCAAATCTACGGTCCGCGCGCCGTTGCAGAGATGGGCAGCGGGCGCGTAATTTAATTAATTGATCACTGAGGGCTGATTGGCAGTAAAGAACCTTTTAAAAAATGTTTTATTTGCTGGTTTTATATAATTGTATAATCACAACCGTCGATTCTATCATAACTTTAAAAGTAAAGCGACTGTTGTTAGCCTTAAAATGGTACATCAGTCCTCGGCGACAAATTAATTAAATTTGCGCGCCCGCTACCCTTCTTTGCAACGGCGCGCGGACCGTAGGTGTATAGACGGACGATAATATGTATTCCTGTCTACTGTTATTAACCCCGTTCAGCATTCATTTGTTTCAGGTGCGTTTGTTTGAGCGAGCTACCGTAATCCCTGCCGGTGAAACGCGCCCCGTCTTCCTATTAAAATACAACAAGAAAATGCCAGAAGGATTCGGAACTGCCACTTTTTATGTGTACACAAATGCATCTACATTCAGAGTCAGCCTGACCAAATACAGTGGAAAAATAAATGTAAGTTTTGTATAATATATTAGTATATTATACATATTGTTACGCAACATTAGTGCTACAATTATAAATATGTTTTATTTCAGGTAGAATTATTTAATGTGGACCAAGATGCTTTAGACTTTGGTCTTATAGACAAAAACGACACGAGGACAATTAGGGTTCGTTCATTAGATATAATAAAGATATAAATATTGGGTGGTCTCTTATTTTACATATTTTCAAAATAAAACTTATGTTAAATATTTAGTTTACTTTTAGTTTGCCCTTCGCAATCCAAATTCTGCTTCGATTACCGTTCGCGGTCTAAAAGTTCCGGATGCTAAGGTCTACCGTCTTTATATGGTCGGAAATGGTTGCTTAAAAAGTCATTCTCCTAAAACTTTTGTAAATCCAACTGTGGAAATTGGACAGGTTTGTTAGTCTTTTTAATAAAATATAAAATATGGATTGTGGGTGGTCTCTAGAATATCATCTGCTGTTATAAACATTTTAAAAGCTTTACAAGAAAAAGGAAATGTCGAATATACCTCCGTAGTAGAAAACATTATTTTATGTTTAGGGCGAGGATATCGACATACAGCCACAGTCGACCACCTACCTTGATTTGGAAATGCGCGCTCCAGCTGACGGTTCGGAAGTAGAAGGGAGTCTAGTGATCGGTACCGATGTGGAGAGTCGGTCATTCCCAGTCAGGTATACGGTAGGTCTACTTGTAAATGGAGCGCCATAGCAGTTGTTTTCTTTATTAGATCGGTAGCGGCTCCCTTACTTCCATTCCGGATTCGCTGTCATTCGGGGCCACCCATCCAGGAAAATTGGCATTCAAAAACCTACAGGTAAGTATTGTTACGAAATGGTTGGCAGTTTCCGGTATTTTATTAATGAATATAATTTAAGAGTTTTATTTATTATTTGATACAATAGCTAAATTATAAGTATAATCCATAGCAAAGTTTATATAAGTTAAATTACATAATTGTGTTAATTAAATGGGTGTTTCTAGCCATTTATAGATAAATACTTATATATTATATAATATAATATGTCAAACTTATATTCAAAATAAAACATATACATTTTAGATTTTCAATTCCTTTACTGAGGATATGACCGTAACAAGACTATCCACTCTCTCACGAGATCCTCGCTTCTTCTTTGAGGGCTTTGATCCAGCCCACCCACCCGTTTTAAGATCCGGAAGATTGACTAATCTAGGTTGGTAATATTCATCAAACACTAATATTTGAAATGAGCTAATTCGAAGTGACATAATCCGAATTCTAACTCATTTAACAACATTCTGGTGTCTACCTTCCTTTAACAGATTTAACCGGACTGTTTTTTCTTCCATGTAGGTCCTGTTTTAGGTCGAGTTATGTTCATGCCACCGGCCCCTTGCCCTAAGGATAAATGCTATCTTGGATTACCGTTGCATACCCCAGGTTGGAAATACAACATATTATTTTAATATTAAAAATAAATTATTTATTAAAAACAAAAAAACAAAACTTTGTAAATTATAATGTTATCAATTTTAGACGGCCAATGGTTTGTACACGGTCTAACATTACCTAACAATCTAGCGGAAGTGGATAGTTATCTGTACAAAAGACAAAGACTTAAGTTCGACAATTTAGTTAAATTAGGAGAAAATAAAGTGAATACATCAATAACAGTTGATACAGACAAGGCTAAAAACATTCAGGTAGGTACAAATATATATATATACTCTGTATTCACTATAGTCTGTATTCAAACCTACGGTTCGCGCGCCGTTGCACAGATGGGTAGCGGGCGCGTAAATTAAATTAATTTGTTTGTAGTGATAAATTTGTAGTAACCTTTGATAAAAAGTTACTTACAACAGTTAAATAACATCTTTCTTCAAACCCTTTCCAGGTTCATTCTAACTTAAAAGACTGTTTATAGCTTATTTAGTATAAAATAAGTATTTATTAATACTTTTAGGTGCAAACTTCAGCAGAACTTGTGTGGCCCCGTCTTCTAACACGCAATTCCATTCATTTTCCATTGACAGCTTTAGGAAATTTCACGGTTAGTTTTAACTGAGACGGTGGTCCTTTTTAATTGCAGCGACTAATATATTTCGAAGAATTTCAACTAGTTTGTCGAAAGATAAACATTTTATTATTCAATAATATAACAATCCAGTTCGAATATTAAATAATATACTTATATATATATACTTTAGATAGTAAATCTAACTCTTTCGAATCCAACAGCGTTGCCCATAGCAATACAAGTAATACCATTGGTTATATATCCGGATGCAGAAACTGTTGTTGAGCTATTCAGAGAACATCTTTTAACCCCACTGACCTCACATGTAAGTTATTAGTTATCGACGGGGCGGTAAAATGTTTGCTCGTTCTATTTATGGAACACACAAGTAATGTGATTTGAAACAGTTTAGCGCTTTGATGAACTACTAGATGAAAACTGTAAAGCTTTACGAAGTTTGAAAAAAGAATCACCAATGAAGATTAATAAATACATATGATTATAGGTTGAAATGAATGAGACTCTAATGTTTTCGTTGCGAGATACAGAATTATTCACACTGAAAAAGGACAGTCCGGTACCTAAACTAAGAGAAGAACTAGAAGGGGCAATACCACAGACAGTACCCAGGTAGGCAGTAACTCCCAACTAGACAATAAAACCACATACGAAGAATATGAGGTTAAATGCTGTGGGTGTCATGGTATAGTCCACATTGGACTTAAAAGCCATGTGTATTCATTAATTTCCGGTAACTTTCTTATTTAGTGATCCCATGTGGAAATAATAATATTTTATATGATTCTATATTTATAAAGTTATTCTTTACAGATTTACACTATCGCTTATTCTAAAACCTCATATGAAGATTCGTTTGCGACTAGGGTTCTTGCCCTCGGACTATACACTACGTTCTTCGTTACTTTTAATTAGGTGAGGTTTAAATAATAAACATTTATATTAATAACAACTCGTCTAAACATTGTACCGTAAAGTTATAAATCTTCTTCACTACTAGTCCAAATAGATTCCAAAGAATAAATAAACAATAGGAAGGTAATAAATACTTACCATACTTTTAAAAGACCACCCACAATGAAATATGCTTGTTATTTAGGAATAATTTGACCGTAATCGAGCCTGTAGTAGTGTATGGTAGGGGTGCTCGTATTGGTATGCAAGTTGAGGGTGTTGAGGCTCGTTCTAAGCAACCACTTTTATTCGAAATAAGACACGACCATCTCACGGATTGTAATAACCCTAAACGTAGGTCCAAACAATATGTTGTATTTATATACACGTTAATAAGAACGCATTTAAAACAATAATTTGAAATAATCTTTTTTAAATGGGGGCCCATTCTGAAAGTGCTATAAAGGTATATTATATTACAGTTTATATAATTTATATAAACTATTTTTATTCTAAGATTTAACTTTGTTTTTAGGTTTGATGCATAAACTATCATCTACGCTAACAGTACGGCGTCCCTTTACCGTTATGAACACAGGCGAAGTTGCGTTTACCGTAGTCAACATGAGCATCAATGGAGTTCCCTGCGAGAACCGCGGCTTTAGAATATTAAACTGTTACCCATTCAGACTACAACCAAATGAAACATACTCGTTAGATATTGCGTAAGTCTTGTTCACTTTATTATTATTATTATTAGTGTTATTATTATTTGAATGAGAAGGCTACAGTTTACGAATTCTCTGCGCATTACAAACTGTCTATATTTATAACACACTATGGTTATGCAAATTGTTTATGCCAGGTTTAATTGCAAGAAAGCGGCGGAACGTTTCGGGTGGTCTATTTATCTAAATTAACAAACTAATGATAATAACATTAATATTTTAGATACACTCCTGATTTTCTAATGATAATAACATTAATATTTTAGATACACTCCTGATTTTCTAATGATAATAACATTAATATTTTGGATACACTCCTGATTTTCTAATGATAATAACATTAATATTTTAGATACACTCCTGATTTTCTTTCCACAAGCAATGAAGCAGATCTACAGTTATATATGCATATGAATGGTTCTTCTTGGCTTTACCCTCTATCGGCTACTGTACCACAAGACATGTTGGCAAAGTGCCATAGAGCCCTGCCAAGACCACCCTTTGAGGGACTTATGTATTATAGTTGTGTACTAGCATTAGTGTAAGTCACTTAATTAACTTAATTAGTCAAACAATATCATATGTCTAAGGAATATTATTAAAGTTAATTGAAAAATAGTAGTATTCTTCATTTAATAGTTCTCTAAAATGTTAATAAGACTTAGTATTGTTACAATATATAATAATAATATTATAGATTTTGTTTGGTATGTGTGTTAGCTTGTGCCTACTTGGAGGGTGACCGTTCAATATCATGTGCTATTAAAGAACAACATACTGCTGCTAGACATATATTCGATCTTAACTCTCTTGATAACACCAACAACGATAATGCTAATGGAAATGCCAGACAGACCACCGTCCAAGGTAATTAAAACTTAAGCAACATAGGTTTATTATACCCTAATAGTTATCTAATGTCGGTAAAATAGAAGAACTTAGGTCTTTTATAATATAGTTTGCTAAAAATGTGTTTTCTGTTAATTTGTGTTAATTCTGTTAATTTAGCTCATGGTGATCTAGTAGACTGTATGTATTCATCCTACAGGGACAGTATATTCCGGCATTTTGTTCTCTTTTATTGTCTTGTAACTGGATGTCAGTCTTGTAGACAGAGTATTCCCACTGGAGGCTCTATGACCAGACTACAACCACCTCAGGTAGATACAGTAACCAACAAAGCCGTGTTCAGTCCGCAAGTTATTGTACACAAAAATAATTACTAAGAAAATTCACAATTTCGGTTCTGACAGGCTCATTTTATAATATGTATATATATATAATTTTATTCTATTTTTTCTTACAGGGTTCATCTTGGCTTGTCCGCTCCATGTATAATATAATAGACGGCGTTCTACAGTCAGTCTTTTATGTATGGAGATATTCAGCATTTATGAGAGCCCCGGACAACAGACCTGCTGATAATTCACGCTCCAATAACAACAATAGAGTAAGTCATCGCCCACGAAGATTACTCATAAAATTGATATAAGATATAAAGTATTGGTTTCCACTGATACAGGAAATTTAAAGGACTACTTTAGACCTTCAAAACAAAGATAATTCATGTTTTCAGAAGAAGAAGCGAAATGTCGTGCAGTCTGTGAACCCCGTAGACGTATCCACTGAGTTAACGACAAGCAGTTTTCAAAGACCACCAAAGGAGAATAAGGAAACTAAGGAGACCACCCCGAAGACATCAGTTGTCGCCCAACCAGCTAAAGGCCCTGCTTCGACCGGCAGCAAGAAAACAGGGCTATCCACAAACAATAACTCTAGTTCCAATATCAATAATATAGCACATACTAAACTAGGGTTAGTTATATTAACAGTACAGGTGGTCTACCTATTTTTCTAGTGAGAAAAGAGGTCGATTTGATTTGTATATATAGGTTACAAATCAATTAGACTATTTGTTCATATAGTTAATGAATAGAATTTAAACTAATATATCATTATAGGGCCAAGACTTCTGTGTCTCCAAAGAGTCTTACCAACAGTAAGAATAAAAAATCGGGTGCCGGTGCGGTCTCTGCTGCGAGCCTAAATGAAGCTGCAATGGAGCAACTGGAAAAGACACAACAGCTTATGGATGACTTTAGGTAAATAATTATATTACGATGGTATCCCAAATATGTGATATAACTATTTTGAGACTCCAAATAAACTTTGAACACAACATTCAAATATATAAATATTAGCTTTTGCAGGTTGTTACCAATAAATGTGTTTTAATTAATTTAAAGAGTTGGCCTTAGAAGTTTATTTATTAATCATTATTTACAGCGCTCAGGGTGGTCGTCGTGCGGATGTTCCAGAACCGACAGTAGTCGCCGACAATTCTAGTGAGAGTAACGCGCCCAAACGACAATCCACTGAACCAATCAGAAAACAGAAAGCGAACGAGAAAAAGAGCAAGACCACCCAAGGAGAAACAACGCCGGCGACCAACAAAGAACCGGCGAAGAAGTCGCAAGAATCGCCAGTTAGAAAAGATGCAAGTGACATTAGGGCGCCGTCTGTGCCATTGCAAATTCCGGATGCCGCGACTAGCTTCGATGGCTTCCCTTCTCCTAACAGACCTACAACACCAACACCGTCGTTAGCTTCGTCTTATGGAGTTAAGGATACGGTAAGGACGGAAATGCAGTAGAATCCGGCACGCAAAATAAATATTGCCTCGGCGTAACAATAAATGAAGGCAAACTTCTAATCGCATGCCAAACGATGCTAAAAATGAGGAAATAGGCAGATTACACGGTGGTATTACTTTTGATATTCTTTATATAAAAACATAATTTATTTTGCTAGATTCGTCAGTTTACTTGTATAATAACTTAAATATTTTTAATAAGTATTTATATATAATAAAATATTTATTTAGAATTACTTAAACGATTCGGACGGTTCGCTAACAAGTCGCGAGGATGATTCGCATTTGTTTACTGACAGGATGGACGATATAAGTGGAATTAGAAAAAGAAATAAAAGTGAAAGCGAAATAAGCATACAGAGCGAATTTAGTACAGTACCCGACTGGGCAGATGTATCCGTTACCTGTGGTAAGTAATATTATTAAATATACCTCACATTACGATTAGTAGTTTTATTAAACAGTAAGCATACTAACAATAGTATACGATCTACCGACTGTGTATGTACACTTTTTACAACATAAATAATATAGTATAATCTTTTTACATTATTAATATTAAATATAATAATACTCCTCTCAGATGATGTGGACGACGATTTCTCGGCCTTCCAAGCTGTAAGCGGCAGTGGTTCAGAATGGGGTGACATAGAAAGTCAACAAGGAGACCACCTCGGAGATAAAGAAACGGAGAAGAAAAAGGGAGCCAGAAGGGGTCGCCGGGGTGGAAAAAAGGATAAACGAAGAATTAAGAGGAGCAGCAATAGCAGTCATGAAAATACGCAGGTACGCAAGACCACCGGGTGGTAAATTAAACTGTCCGCATTAAAGCCTCTAAACATTAATTTTAATTATTAAGAAAAAAATTAGTTTTATATTTTGAATAAACCATTTATAGAACTTTGTTGTACAGTTCTTCAATTTCCCTTTCTAGACCTTTAAAGTAATTTTATTTTAGTCTTCGGCGAGTACCGTACCCCCTGTCAATATGTTCGGTCCACTACAGTTCTCAGAGGAAACAGCCCAGATGATGGAACAATATAAGAAATATATGGCCGGTAAGATAGTCATAAATACATTAAATATAATTTTTTTAAACATATACAGATCTTTTTAACAAACGTTATTTATATTCATATTTCAGCTGGTTTACAATCGAATTGGAGTAACATCAGCTACGATCCATCGTTATATGATAAGCTTGCGGTTAGTTTATATTGCTTTGACTTAATTAGAACTAGACCACCCACGAAGCCAAATGGGGGGCTTAACGAACTTAGTGTATTTTAAGACAATCATAACTGTGTTACACAGTAGTCTCGAAGAAGGTATTGTTTTTCTAAAGCCCCGTCTTACTTTCACAAAAAATTAGGATTTATACTTTAATAGAAACATTATATTTAAATATAATATTTATAATTGCGTGTTCAGCCAACAATGTGGCCTGCTTCTCCATTGGGTGCTGGTTCTCTCTCGTTTGATGGTTCAAATCCGTATGCAGATGTTTCAGCTGGACTAATACCTAGTCTAGCACCCGGTACAAGATGGATACCTACAAATGAACAGACTGAAAACAATGAAAGGAAGATATCTAGCAACTCAGGTATATTTAAATACTTATATTATTGTTTAAACTAATGGTTTTGTCAGATAATCTACTATCTTGAAGAGTGTGTGGACTAATATTTCACATAAAAAGAATTTATTTACTTCTAACAGTTACCACGTTAATTAACAGTTTATGAAGCTAGATGAACATTCAGTATTTTTGAAGTTTTACAATGTTTAAGCGTTATTTCGTTCAGGTACTGGCAGTAGTATGTGGCCTTCTACAAGCGATTCGGTACCGTCATCGTCATGGCTGGATCCCGTCTATGGAGCGGCTGGAGCCACTGGAACAATGCCTGGATTGCTAGGAGGGACATCTTCTTTGTTTGCAGGTAGCTACTATATCGGATAAAAGAAAAGATCCAAAATTAACTATAGACAAATATTCATTGTTGTAACGTTGTCTTTTGGTTTCTAAGCCGACCATTTTTGACAAAAAAATTGTGTTACCGTAGGACAGGTGCAAATTAGCGCCCACACGTTAGGACGCATATAGAAATAATTTATATTTTCAAAAAAGTACTTTTATTGTTTTTAGGCAGTTCCGACTTTAATCTGTGGACTCCGGAGAGCTTAACACTGGATCCGAGCAGTTCGTGGGCCCATCTTAACAAAGGAATCGAGGAATTTGTAGAAGAAACTGATGAAACAAATAAAAAAGAATAGATCGAAAATGCACTAATAAACATCCTTTGTGCCTAAGAATAAGAGTTATTTCATATATACATTACAAATATAGTCGATTGGTGGTCTACTGAACTAGACGAATAGGGTAGAAGAGGCTGGTACTGGCTTATTTATTATATAAACTATTTAATTATTAATTTGCGGTTCGTTGGGTGGAAATGAAAATGTTAGCTCTGTTTGAGGTATATAATAAAGTAAAGTTTGTTGTTACTAGTGCGTTTAAGCCTAACATCTATGATATTAATTAGGGTTACGAATGTTTCATTATATCTTTAGAATAGAGACTGATAATAGTAGGGATCTCGCTTATTATTTGTAATAATAATATAAATAGTCTTATAATGAAAAGTAACTGCTTAACCAAGTTTGTTGGGTATTTTCACTGGTAGATATAATGCATTATTATAGGCGTAGTCGGATCGACTCATAATTGAGCAGCTCCTAAAATACTGAATTAACATTTAACTTATGAATAATTAGATTGGTCATTCTTAATTTCTAGATAGATCCCCATTGTTTCACAGATATATATTTGGGAAGTAAAGACGATTGTATAAATATAGACACGGCATTTAACTTTATAATAAATAATATATAACTATTTATTAAAGAAACTAATTATTATACAATTAATAATGTTCTAGAGCATAAAAGAAGATCTAATTTCGCTGAGAACTTCTTGTACATCTCGTGTATTCTTACCATCATAAAGCGAGAGCAACGTGTCTTTCTAAATAAAGAAATATTTATTTGATTTGGACTCTTAGAAGCACAATTGACAGTCTTTTAATACAAAGATTATTTTAAAATATACCGTACCTGTGCTCGACTTAACGTAATGGGTTTCCTAAATACAGTCCAAATAACACAAGTATTAAAGTCAGGGGTGGTCAGAGACCCAATGTAGGTATAGTAGTTCTGATCAACTAAAAATCACTACGTTATTTTCAGTTATTTCAAAGTGTTTTCTTCTTTAAATCCAATCTGTTATAAACTGAGGTGTTCAAGAATTAGCTTGGAAGCAAGATATTTTATGATATAGCATGTAAAAATCTTTTAAAAGGAGACTTTCACAATCAATACTCTAATTATAAGACCCACTTGAGAGTTAACTATAATAATTGTATAAATCGTGCTAAAACATATTTCCCACCTGGTAATAACTTCTTAAAGTCAATATTGTCCAGCTGCTCCATCTCAATAGTCGCCTGTCCAGTTAAAGACAGCTTATTTTGAATGGGATTTGTTATTTTAGAAAATTCTGTATTCTCAGCTCCTATCTAAAAATATTATGGTATGGTTAGCGATAGAAAGGCTTATCTGAATATTTTACGCAATATTCAGTAGTTTTATTAAATTCTTTTGTTTGTAACTGATTTATTATGTTGACAAAGTCAGTTTAGAAGAGCAATTGTCATTGGAAACTCTTTTCACAGGGAATAAAATAAAATACAAATAAACTTTCTTATATATTTGAATAGTTCTATTATAAGTTTGTTTTCCGTTTCTACCTCAAACAAGACTGCCAAAACCGCTAGCCCATCGGGCTTGCCTACCGCATCTTTGAATGTACCGTATTGTGGATTCCAATGCACCAAATGAATCTAAAACAAAATTAACGTATTTGTTATTATAAAGAATAGAGTTATTTTACCTCTCCCTCATATTTCATTCCGTTTAGAAGATGTTCGGATCCAAATATTTTGGAACCATCATTCCAGTGTGCATGTACATTGTATATACGGAAAGTTGCGGGAAGATGGGTTGCTGTTAGCGCTAAAACAGTTAATTCATAAAATATTAAACCTAGACCACATAGAGCATCCAATGCAATTGGAAGGACTCGTCCGTTGTGCATGGAGCCCACCATTTTCGGGCCAGTCTATCCAACTCTAGCATCCATCAGGACTGCACAGATCAAGATCCGCATCCGAATCCGTATCACGATAATAACGAGATCCGCGCAGCCCTGGTATCTACAAATAATCCGGAGGACTTCCCATCGTTCCGTATTATTCAGTGAGGTGGTCTCTTCTGGGCTCCGGTTTTGACGAACAGCCAAATAGGAAGTTCAGGTACACATAATGTTATATTTCCCATAGTAATGTTGCTTAAGTGTAACTTGACTAGATTTTTTTTCATCAAAAAGTAATCTTTTGTAAAATAAAGTTTATGGAGCTTACTTGATTGCACATTTTCTTGCATGTATACAGTGAAGCCATGTGAATCTGGGGCCTGAAAAACAGGGTTCGGAGAGAAAAGGATTCACGTTGTTCTGAGTCTATCTAGCGTTTACGCCGTAAAATATTTTTATGCGACTGGGTGGTCACTTACAATATGCATATCTTTAGCATCGCCCACTACGTAGTTAAAATCTAACATTTCAGGGACAAGTTCGGGATCGTATATAACATTGGAAGACATTATATCGATAGGCGATTGTTGTGTGCTTGTGGGGTCTGAAATATGAATACAGTATTGAAAATAATAAAAATTGAAAAATAATTATTATCATAAAATTATGTAGATACTTGACTACGATAGAGTTGGTGGAAAGCAAATTCGGCCCCTGAACACGCTGTATCTTTTGTAAGAGTAGTCTAATTTTCTATATACTCTGGTTAATCATTGGCCACCTACAATGATAACACGATATTCCATTAATTATAGTGGTGGTCCCATCAGTTGCCCTGTATTGCCAACCATTAGCTGTGCAGGTGAGAAATCTGAATATACACAGATGAATATTAGATTACAGTACCCTCTTATGAGTATAAGTAATTATAAGATCGTTTTATTGCAAGACTTCTTTACATTTTAAGTATTCCATTGAATATTTAGTTCAATTTCAGCCAGGGTGGGAAATATTGAAGCCTCAGTGGAGTACTAGAGTTGGTTGAAGTTGGAGTAGAAATTATGTTGGCGCAAAATTCTCAGGTTTTTGCCAATCAATTTTCTTCTCGAAGCCCAACTCAATATCAAAGAATCAATAGGTTGAGAAACTAAATGTGTTCAAGTTTACTCAATCCCGAAAAGGCAAACGTTTTTTGTTCTAACAATTTAGGAATAATACTAATTACCGTACCCAAACTCATTATACATAACTTCAACTGGATTCGCATTCTTCCGTGTGAGACCCACATAGACGTTACCATTCGATGTACCACATTGAACTGTAGCCTAAAAGTATGGCTTTTTTATTTAAGAAAGTTTTGGTAACCTGGTTCAGGCATCTAGAAAGTGTAATTATAAAAGCGAGAAGTTTTTCGGTCCGCTGCAAGTACTTAGCTTGCAGCCTATTCTTCTAGTTATATGTCTATTTATTCAGTTCTGTGTTTTAAGGTAGAAGTGCCAATTCAACGGGCCGCGAGCCGAGCCGAAAGTTGTTAAATTACCTTCGGGCGCAATCCCACCCTTATCGCTAGTGAAGAATACCACCCCGTCCAATGCTTCCGATTTCGTTAAATACAAATTCCTTTGTCTCGCATCCTGAACGAACCCGGATCAACTTGTGTCGCCCTATGTTACAAAAGGTGAACATTTTTTATTTCTTTTGTTCTTCTAATTTCATTTTGTAAATCGCATTTCGACAATGTTTTAACTGTGTAGAAATGTAGCGCGCAAATTAGATAGAACGTGTGAACTATAAGATCAACTGTTCAGACTAAATGAATAGCCTTTCATAGTCAGGCCTAAGGCCAGGGGAGTGAATTTGAAGTACGGGCCGTTTTCGGCTAAAATTTTACAAACGGACCGGGCCCAAATTTTGATGAGCCAAATCCCATCCCAACCTAATTGTAAACCTAAAATAAGTTTTCCCCAAAAGATATGGCGGTGACACACCCAAGTGTTTCTAAAGCAAGATTCATAAAATTATGTGAAGTTTTCTTAAGGATTACAGTAGTTAGAGGGATCTCGTTAGGTTATTTAATTTTTAAATAATACGTCTAGCTTCTATGAAACGTGATTAATTATTCTTGTTTCTATAGACAGTACATAATTTAGTTTATATTCATTATGAGTGCTTAAGAGTCTTCATAGAACAATGCTCTCACCCAATAACATAAATTTAATTTAAAGCAGAATTCAAACTTCTACGTTTTAATTACTAAATGTCTCATCTAAAATGGGTTCTAGCTATACAAAATAAACCGGCGCCCCGTCTAGTTCTCGCTCCATATGGCACTACATTGCTTATTACATTGCGGTTCTGGTGCTCCATTAATCTTTTCATCCTAGTGAATTTGATAAAGTTCAGTGGATCAAAAATAGAAAAAACAATTTGTCTTTCATAAAGAGATATAGATGATCTAAGCCATTGTCTCAACACCCGCGACATTCATAGAACGGCCGTATCATTTGTTTAATACCGCTCTCATTTTACGCCACTCATTTAGCTGTTACAGTGATTGCTGGATAGATAAAACAAAGTAACACAAACTCCATCTTGAGTGAGATTTATGAAAACTGACTGGGAGTTCTCAGAACGTTCGGGCCGCAAAGTGGACCATCCTGGTCTGCCTTATAAGGTAGGAAAGAAGTGCACCCTTCCAGAAAAATACAAAATCTTCATGCAAAAAACAACTAAATAATCTATGAGTTTCTAACTTGTTGAATGTCGGAAGTGGAAGTATCTTCATCTTTTTTGTAAGCTATTCAATTAATTATTAATTAAACATAAATGTATTAATTAAATATAAATGTATTAATTAAATATTCTATTCTATGTTACAGCAGCGGTATTACATAACATGAATAGAAAATTGTGGATTGGGAACCTTTTCTTCAAAAGTAGATCCATTGTGATCTAACTCCCACTCTCCAGACTAGTGCGCTGGTAATCTAACATACAGACTCTATCTTGTTATGAATTAATTATGTATATTCCCGTTGAAATGCCCTTGACGGGACCACACATTCAATTAATGCTTGCACCTTTTGCAAATATTCAGAAATTAACATAATTTAAATTATATTTTGCACTTAGCTGTCTCGGCGATTTCCCTAAAACTAGACAGTGAAGATCGGTTTGAATTCGCACAAAATCGGCGCGGTAGTGCAAAAAAGTGATATGCTTATTCTATGAATTTAGCGGCAGCGCAGATAATCCGCTGATCACATTTGTCCATCATGTCTCGGTATTTGGAGGAGAAATAGAGCCCACCCAATGAAAAATTCCCACCCCAAGGTCTAGTCTAATTGTTAGCATCTGATGTTTAAAACAATTAATTGCAGTTAAATATAGGTTCTAGTGAAACAGAAATGGATCTAAACAGAGCGTATTATCTGTTCAATACAAACTTTTAACTTAAACAGTAATCAGAAACGCTCCAATGCAACTACGCGCTCTAGTGAGATTACAGTTCTACAGTAAGCCTTTATATTAGAGAAGAACTTACCTTTTTGCATTGTGCCGATATGTCGAAACTAATTTTTGTCTCCAGGCAGTCGGAACATCCGCCTTCGAAGGGACATTTGGTCGGTACAAGAGATTCACTACACGAAAGACAGGGAACCTCGCCTGTAAAATGAGGATATTTCACTTAGTTAAGAAGGCCTGCTTTAAATATAGACGGTCTTAAAAAGTCGTAACATTTCTTTTTAAAGCCTCCAATCGTTATAAAACTCCAGAATATGTTTACGTTTTCTAACCATATACTTCTAGCATGATATCATATTAGCACTAGTCATATAGTCCATAACAAAAAGAAGACTGCAGTGCGCGGTGTTGTGTAAGATTTGGAAAATCGCTCGTTCTGTGGCAAAATTAAGCTTCCATTATATGGTTCAATGCTCAATTTTTTGTTTGATGTCAGAAAAATATTATTGTACCAGTTTTATTTTGTATCATGCAGTCTTTTGTTTGTTATAGACTATACATATATTTAAATGGTTCATAAAATGTAGGCCCGCTGATATTTTAGGGTTGTGAAATGTTTGAAAAACGTTTCTTAAACGTAATTGAATACTGGTGGAAAACCCGCGGAAACGGGCGGGAATCTAATTCCAGAAAAGAGCCTATCTGTGATAAAGAAAATACTCACTGTCACCGGGTTTTGTTGCCAAGCACTGTGTCGAATACTGGAAAAGGTTTAGAATTATAATCAAAACAAGTAACATTCTTATTTTCGTAGAGTTGCTTGGGTTACTGTAGGTCGGTAAAGAATATTCTAGAAGCAGCAGCAGAGCGGAGATTCTGCTCGCGATGTGTGATAGCTTTGAATTGAGGTGACCTTTGTGAGAAAGACAATGATGGGCTTTAAATAGTGGAATCTTAATTGAAAACATAATGGGCGGCCACGGGGGGTTTTAGGTGGGGGGTCGGATGTTCTTCCGCCTTTTGGGATCTCTGAGCCTGTAGCTATGAAACACTTTTTCTGCCTGTGGTCGGCAACTATCTCGCCGGTTTAAAGGTCGGATACTGGGTGGTCTGAATATCCACTCGAGACCGTCCCACGGTAATAAGTTTCTCGTAAGGTGTCACATTAACCAGCTTAATTAGACTCTCGCCTAGATTGCAAAAGAAAGTAGTCTCCTAATGAATAATGATGATTTTACTTGTGAAAGAGGCACTTGCAAAATCACTCAACAGAGTCTGGCTTAAATTGTACAGTTCGCTCCAATGCGTAGATTTGTAGCCCCTAACTGCCTTTATAGTGGAACTATCCCATGTCCTCAAGTTTCCATATTGGACGTTCCGAAAACATATTGCAATATGTGTTGCATTCTTTATTATTTTTTTATTATTGGTAAGTCATGACATTTTCTAAATACTTCTTCAGCAAGTATTTTATTTAGCAGAAAGAGAAGATTGTATTGCCTGACTTTGATAGGGTAGGCTAGCACTTAAAAAGGTTTGATTATTAATTGTTCTTTATTATATTTTGTAGCCGAAAGATAGTTCGGAAATAGTGTAGTTCCCATTATTCCTACAACTCATAACCAATAATACTGCAAATATTATAAATGTTCTGAATTCTTTTTTTGCTATTAAAGTTATTGGTCTATTTTTATACCACATGGTCTAAGGATTTGTAGCATCGTAAGAACCAACAACCTAATCTACCCAACCGTAGTTACAATTTATCCAACCAAATGCTTCCGCTCATTAATTTCATATGAATTTGAAACCTTATTTTTTTTGAAAATTTCAAGATGTCATCCTAAGTAATCTGAAGAAAACGTTTGCTTATAATCTTTATTGATATATATTTTGTAAATATTATACGAAATAAGCAGAGATCACGAAATATGTTGAACAACCGAATAAAATCACTTCTAATAAGTCTACGGAGAAATATGTTTTTTTTTACAGTAATCTAATATAACTATGTAGGGCGGTATGACAAGGTACGAGGTCTTGTAACTCGGAAGATCAGACTAGCAACGGCATATATAGCACTCGAACGATTAGCACGAAGTTATAGATTATTAGAGTTGCTTGACTGAACCCGACTACATCGGCCAACTAAGACTATACAGAAAAGTAATAAAAATAATGTGTTCAAAGACTAGATAACAAATATCAGAAGGATATAGACGACTATAGGCAAGCTAATAAAGGGAAGCAGTCAAACATGTCAAGCAATCACAGAAGAGTATACAAATAAACAACTTTATAAACCACCCGAGAGTTATTTTATCATTCGTGTTTTACTGACTACCATTGGAGAAGAATCACAGTACACATCAAAGAGTTACTAATTAGATTGCTGCTAACTACTTCTTGAACCCAATAAAATTATTGAATGTTATCAAAACGAGCCAAATGACAAAAATAGGCAAAACAGCAACGATATGCGAGCTATGGTAACGGCAGGGCTTGGTTTTGACATTCCATCAATAATAAACTCTAATAATAAAATATAGAGCTAAAAAAATGTGTAGGAAAAGTAAGGGACAAAATTTACAATAGTTGCAACCTAAAGAATTAATGAGAACTAGTGGTGTGAGAGGCTCTACGAGAACTGTTCGTATTGGCAGTCCTGTCATGCTGGGTAGGAGGAACTCGAGAGTAACGTAAAACAACAAAAAATAAATAAAGAGTGAACAGCGCAAGAATACCAAGTGACGTTCTATCGCGAAGTTGTGGGAACGAATAGACGAATGCCCAAACAACAGCACATTGCACTAAACAAAAAAATTAATTCAGTTATATTAAGTGCGTA
Organism: Phasmarhabditis papillosa; assembly: GCA_034691345.1. Classification (NCBI taxonomy): domain Eukaryota; kingdom Metazoa; phylum Nematoda; class Chromadorea; order Rhabditida; family Rhabditidae; genus Pellioditis; species Pellioditis papillosa. Next base: position 22,034 of record JAQGAV010000087.1, on the reverse strand, counting down.
CACTATATCACTGCAAATTAAAAGTTAATAAATTACCTCCGAAAATCCAATACATGTAGTCTCCGATGCAGAAAGTGTGCTGACGTCTAGCTGCGGCTTCTGATGCGGTGGCAACTGGATCCAAATCCTCGACGGGTAACAGAGGTACGACGAACAATGTGTACCAGCTAAAATAATTATTACTCAATTTAACTTGATAGCGATTTACTTTCTGTAGAATCTCAACGGTGAAGAGTCATCGGGAGTGGCCACAGGAGGACGGATGACTTCAAACATCCGGAAGATCCAATCGCGCACAATCAGAGGGGCAGTGGCTAAGTTGGACGTGATCAAAGCAAATATCACACGAGCGAACCACACTAAATGCTAACTAATAAGTCCAGATATTGACTTTAAAGAACTCCGAAAAAACGCATATCAATAGACGTATCGAATCAGCTCGTTTCCTTTGAAAGATTTGTATTAAAGAGTCGTTCATTTACTTTCAACATTTGAAAAAACAGCAGATGTTGAAATTGAGGGTACAATCTCCCAATCAACATATCAGCAAAATAAAAATACATCCGAACTTACAATCAGTTCGATGATGCACAGCGTCTTGATGCAATTGTTCGTCGCGTCTGGTTTGATCTGATTCAGAAGTACTTCTATTTTCGACATTTGGATGAATGGGATGTGAAGTAGTGGAAGTGCTAGTCTACAAGAACACAGGATTATTGGCAAAACTAAGTCAGCAGCTTACTTTTGGTACAGGCTGCGTGTATGGCTTGTTTCCAATTGCACAATGTACAACTGAACCATCTTGAATACCATATGATTGCAGAGTCCGGGAATCATCACGCAATAGTTGACCTTGGTAGATCAGACGGATAACCTTCTGATTAGCAACGGCTTCCGAGAAAAATCGCCTGAACCCATAACGGTTTCAATGGAATATACTTACACACTTACGATTTGAATGAGCCAATTTCTAGATTAAGTGGCGTCTGGAGCTCTTTCTCAGTATCATCTAAGAATTTAATACGTATGGTGACTGCGTCAGCGTCAACATCGCTCACATTCATCGGATCTGATTCTGAGAACAAAGATAATTAGTTGATAAAACCCAATGAAATAAAGGCTCGTGAATATAAATTATATTTACTAGTATACGAAAGAAATTGGAAAAGAGAGAAAAGATGCCTAAGTAAATAAAAACTCCATAGAAAGCTATATTTATTAGCTTTACGGTGACAAGTGCTTTTGCATAAGATCTTTTTTAAAGAATTCATTTTTTATCAGCATTGCCGTAAAGAATACCTACTTAATGAAAAAAAAAAAACGTAGAAACATATATTATTTCTCTAAACAATATGTTTGAATTTACACTGGACCTAATCATTGGCTCATAAACTGCGACGTCAAGAGAACACGTGCAAGCACAATAACAATAAACATCGAGCAGCAATGGTGATATAAAAATATTTTTTGATAACCATAAAACACACGTTGCCTCGATGAGTGCCGCCGAAATTTTACAAGGAATTTTATAAATTGAAAACGTAGTTTCTAGGATCTTTATCGGAGTTGCTGTGAAATTCACTTTGAAACAGCCTTAAGCGTGTAGCGGTAGAGCGCGACAGAATGAATCACTGACGCCAGTAGAGAGTAAATATATAATTCCACAACAAAAGAAAAGCAAACTATTTGAATATCCTATAAGAATAAATCTCTATTTTGAGAGTGAATAACGACGAAAATAATTATTGACAAATAACTATTTGTAACATAGCAACGAACCTTGTGTTTCCTGAATGGAGTTATCCTCAACAGATAAAATTCTAGCTTCTTCGTGGGTACCATCAACGGCAGTTGCTTCTTCCACTTCAGAAGCCATGGCAACTTCCAAATCTGTCTCGTCTGTAAACATTGGCAATATAGAAAATAGTAAAGAACATTGTCATTCGCAGGGTAATTTGCAGGAGGCATGGCCAGGCCTAGCGTAAAAGTTTGCCAAGAAGAAATTTCGGACCCCTTGGTGGTTGAAATTTTCCCATTTGGCGACAATGGCCCATGCCTGTACATGGCTAGATTAAGAAGATCGAAAACGAACGCATTCCAGTAATATCAGCTCCACCACGATATTGCACGTAGCCGAGGTCTCCTGGAGGTACCGACAGAGCTCCAGTATATGACGCCTCCACGATATCCATTGGAAAGTTGAATACCGGAAGCTGAATTACCTAAATCATACTATTAATTACCATGATACAGTCATATTTAAGAAATTAAAAGTGGAAACATACATGAGGACTGTGACGACTCATCTGAGCACGAATAATTGGAGAATTCATTTCTGCGATGGCGGGATCATTTCCTTCAACAATGTGAAATGAGAGTCGTTCAGTAACAGGAAGATTCCTAAATTATCAAGATAGTTATATGGATTACTGAAATACGTACGGTCGACTTAGAATCGCGATAGCTGCAGCAGCTGCTAAGTGACGATCACCCTCGATATTTGTATCTGTGGCATGCATCTCGATTTCCCAAAGAATGGCTCCTCCATGTGATCTAAAATAGTGCTTAAATTAGAACCAAGCAGCTGAAACAAACTGTATTCTGCGAGACGATGGATGCATGACTGTTGCAGGGCCAGAGGTAAGAACAGTTGGCTCTGAAACTGATATCCATGATCCATCAGTAGTGTCAGACCTTCTCGATACTCTTTCTAAAAAACCGGTATAACACAGTAGTCTTTATTTACAAATAAATGTTGATTTTTTGAAAAAGAAATTACTATTTGGCGATATCAGAGCTCTGTCTATCTTACGACCGAAAAAAAGTGCAACCAAATTCGGCAGTACATCGGATGGAAAGCGCATATATTTATTAATTATTCTCCGCTCGAAGAAATGCAGTATGAATAAAAACATTAGATTCAAAGATATATTTTGAATGATTATCCATCGATGGTCCGCACATTTGTATAGATACATGAGAAGATACTTTTGTGGTCACTGGAACTAGTAATAAAAAGTCTTACCTCTCATGACACGAATATCATCAGAAAACCAATGATCAGTACTTCGACCTCTACTTGGCAAATGAAGCATCTGCAGCAACAAACATTTAAATGAAATGAAGATCATTTACTCACCTCGACAACTCGCCTGTTCTCGAAATGATGCATCTCAACAAGGAAAAGCTCGTATCCGAGAGGCTTCCTCGTTGTCAACTTCCACGAGAAATACGCGATTGCCAGCATGACGATGGAGATAGTGGACCAGAAAATAGCCAATGACCACTGCAACACAAATAGTAGAATTCGGGGATACGTCGCTTCATACCTCTCCCCCTTTGGCTTCCACAAAATCGACATACCAGTCGAAAAAAACTAATGCACTCTCCATATTCTAAATATGCAAATAACTGAAAGATCAAACGAAAATTAACAGGTAACAATGGATTTAACCAATATATAGCCAATACAAGAAGCAGCTGAAGGAGGAAGCATAATTTATTGAGCAAAATAACAATTTGAGACCATCATTATTTCCTTAACCGGAATAAATTAATCAGGACGAGTCGAATCTTAGCAACAAAACTGATTCCTAATTCCTTATGGGGCTGATTCTGCGATCTTTGTCACCGTCACGAGCTCTATTGCGATCAAACGATCCATAACTAGAAATCGAAAGCATAACGGGAAAATCAATAACATACTCTTACCGTCTTGGTCCGTGACCGACACCCGGCATTGTTATAGCCACATCGATGTAGTCTCCAATTTCGAATTTACACATACTAAGCTTAAAAACAACAGGCCACTTCAATGAGGAATAACTCGGGTTACCGATTTGTTGTCGTCGACGCCTCGTTGTCCATTCATTGTATTACCAACAGGTCGCATGAGATATTTCGGATATTGACGATCTGGAGAAACTGAAAAGAAGGATATCAGCATATACATGAACTGCATTAGCACTAGTAAATAAATAAATGTATAATCACATTATATTAAGAAAACTGACCAATGGAAAAATCGAATGTAGTACCACGTCGCCTGGCGTCCGGATTAACTTCTTTGATTAAAGCTGTGAGTTCTCGCAGAGTACAATCAAGCCCACAAAGATTAAAATTAAATGGAAACGAAAAGTTTACTTACCAAGTATACATCTGAAGCTCATTCGCTGGAACGGAACCCCTCGCATATTCGTGAATGGGGTTATGCCTTACATTAGCACAGAATACACGGAGTAGAAGAGGACAAATCTAGGAAACATAGTTATAGACAATATAATTCATTAATGAACAATAAAAACTATGCAACTAACCTTTTCTCTATCAACTGGTTTTTCAGCGCTGACAGTGACTTTCGAAACCACATTCACGCTCATCCTAGAAGTATATTATTTTATTAAAAAGTTTACGAAATATCATTAAAAAACATATTAAAGCTATAAAAAAATAATAAAATATCTGATTTGCAAAACAGCTGAGTCTGGCTGCGAGCGTGTCATATTTATCATTGGTCCAAATACCAAGTTGATTGAATTGAAGTTCAATCTTCCAAAAACACAAAATATATATATTTGAGATTCGTTCTTCGTAATCGGAAGTTCCGATTTACTTCATAGAATTACGTCGTTTTCGATATCCTAGAAAATGGAACCCATTTCTAACTGCTAGTAAGAGAAAATTTATTTACAGTTATTTGGGCGAAATCATTAGCTTGATTGAAGTTCAATGGATCATCCCCTGGATGATAGCTAAGGCAGCACGTAATTATTGGTTTTTCTTTTGGCTAAATTACATTCGCTATTTTAAATACTCTGTACTGTACAATTTGTTTCTCATTGTAGTTTTACGTTAGCTAGTTGGTTGATATGTCGGGAGCAGTTGCATTTGCAATATTCGGAAAAGACGTGAGGATATTCGATCCTTTTTCGCCTACCTCATATTAATATTTTCAGAACGTTCGACTTTTCTCTGCAATATGCGAACCGTGTATGAAAAATGCATATGAAGTCGAGCTATTCATGCATTGCTCGCTGGATATTTTTGATGAGAAGATCCCGAAGGTCAACGAATTGTATTTGGGACATTTGTTCAGTGATCAAAAATACAAAGTAGGTTGATTTTTCTTTTGGTTTTGTGTATACATGTCTGATATTGTTTTATCTTTGAAGACCACGTACTTTGGTGTACAAAATAACTCACTACCAAATCGCATTTTGAGTGTTGCCTTCTAATTAATATCAAGAACTTTGATATTTTAGTCTTACGGATTTGTTACGAATTCCGGCATACGAATGATGTTCGTTTTGGATGTGGCGAACATTGTGATAAAGGACCAGGATATGCGTAGTCTTTTCAAGAAATTTCATGTTCAATATTGCAATGCCATATCGAATCCGTTCTACCAATTTGGTGAAGAGATTAATTCTAAGTTAGTTTTCTATTAATTTACATGGAACTAATCATTGTTCAGGTTTTTGAGAGACGCTATCGGGGAAGTTTTGGTTAAGAACTGAGCTAATATATGATCATGTTGTTTATGTAGCGGGTCTTCATTTTGTGTAAATAAAGATATGTACTTTTTACTTTCCATTGCTTAATATTTGGTTAGAGAGGATACTCCTTTTAACATGTCTTCAGCTTCAAAAGTGTGTGCATTTTACATCACATTGTAGATGGATGAGGGTTTCAGTGGAGTGGTTAGGATATCTAATATCAGTGACTTCATTGAACCTAATCTGGTAATGTTACGCGATCCCTTTTTTGCAATTTCTATTGTTTCAAGAATTGTATTATCCCATTGGAGCAGCAAACGCAGAGCGTGCGGGCGGAGGAGCCGTTGGTGAATATCAGAAAAAAGGAAGAGAAAGAAGACGAAGTAAAAACAAAGAAAAAGGTAAGATTTTCTGAAAATTAGTATGACATCAACACATTGTGATTTTAGGTAATAAAAGTGTCACTGAACGACTGTCTAGCCTGCAACGGCTGTATTACTAGTGCCGAGACAGTTCTGGTTGAGGAACAATCCATTCACAGGTTACTTCAATATTTTCACTACAATGGATAGCTCTTCTTTGCTATAATTACGAACATACAACAAGATTATGTTCTTGCACAATTCGTCATGTTAATTGCTTCAACTTCTTGGAAATTTGATAAGATGTTTAACGTATCCCGATTAATTAAGTATACGCTTTTCTTCTTAAATATACGCAATTAAATATATTTAGATTTTCTAGATTCCTGGGTTGTTTGATAAGATCTTAGGGTCTTGAGAATTAATTTTAAAGTTAAAACCTGATAGAAACAAAAGATCTTCATTCGCCAGCAGCATTATTGAGTCGGTGCAGTGAGCTAATATGCAGCCATTTAGATTTTTGGAGGGAGTTGGATCGCATGAAGTCTCCGTGGTAACGATTTCCCCTCAATCGGTATGTTCCATCGCTGCTCGAAGAAAGATTTCTACTGCCGAAGCAGCTCGTCTTATCAGTTCATATCTGAGGAAGCAAGGTTTGCTTTCTTAACACTTTTAATTTTGTATTTACCCTGTTTAGGGGTTACATATGTCGTGGATTCTTCTTTCGGACGTTTATTTGCTCTGGAAGAATGTTATAATGAGTTTAACTCTCGTTCTGGAAGGCCTGTCATAGCTTCTGCATGTCCTGGCTTTGTGTGTTATGCCGAGAAAACGCACGGTAATCTGCTCGTTCCTCTTCTGAGTAAAGTTAGGTTGGTAATAGTGCTCAGAATACAAGAAACCCTTAACATATTTCAGGTCACCCCAATCAATTTTGGGTAGCCTTATAAAAGACTATCTTTCCAAGAAAGAGGGGATATCATCATGTTCCATATATCATGCCACTGTCATGCCATGTTTTGACAAGAAGCTGGAGGCATCGAGGCCCGATTTTGTGGTTAGCGGAACGCAAACCAGAGAAACCGATTGTGTTATAAGTACAGGTGTGTTTTTGAATAGATTTGCATTTTCGAGATTACCAATAATGTATATATCTCAATATTTTTTCAGCGGAACTTGATGGTGTTCTGCAAGAAATAGATATCCGGGATGTTCAGTCCAGTAGTGATAACTGGTTGTTACGTTTTTCAACAGGTTGGTTTTTTTTTCAACAAAATATGTGGACATATATTTCAATTCGCATCGTAACTTATTCACATTATATATATTAATATGTTTGTCGAATGTTCCGCCATATTTTAGGTGACCTCATCGGTGAAGGATTCGGCTCTTCAGGCGGATACGCAGACTACATTGCTTCGCGATATTTGAGTACACATCAAGGAGCCGTAGCTAAGAGTTCTAAGATGTTAGTACTCTTAATTAGATCGAAATTATTTCTTTGTATTTAGGGCTAAGTATCTAAATGTGACTGAGATAACACTAGATGGAGCCGTGGTTCTTCGTTTAGCAAAGGTATATGGATTTAAAAATCTACAAAACCTCGTTAGGAAGTTGAAGACTGGGAAGTGCAACTATGATTACGTAGAAGCTATGGCCTGTCCAGGAGGTATGCCTTCGGCCGCTTTACATTGGTTATTCTAATAATCATTATTTTATTTGTTCCTGTCAAGTAACGTTACTTTTTTAAAATAATATTCGAGCGGTTGAAGTGAACATTATGCGTCTGTTCATTATAGTCACATTATGTTTGGAAAAGTCATTTTCAAGATGACATTGGTTTTTAGGCTGTTCTAATGGCGGAGGACAGATTCGTGGTGAAACATCAGAAGAACGTGAGCAACTTCTCACCGATGTGGAAAGATTATATGCTGAAATAAGAGGAAATGCTGAAGAACAGTTTAGGTTGGTTTATGTTTTATCTTTTGCTTTTATCAGATTATCGACTGATAACGGTCCATAGAAGTGATGACAGTCGGTCTTGAGGATGAATAAGCTTTTTGTACAGTTAACAACAATATTCGGAGTTATTGGCCGTATCTAACTATTGTGGAACAATCTGGATTACCTCTGAATGGTTGATCATTTATGCAATATTTTCAGTAAAGTGAAAGTAGAATGGTCTACTTTCAATCACTCCTTCAAATCGCTCTTGTTCACTGACTTCCGACCGGTGGAAACAAGTATTGCGCAGACTATTCAGTGGTAGAATAACAGGTACATTATTGAGTTGTAGTGATATTTTTGTTATCTTGTTAATATTCTTCTGTTTGTATCACTTGTTTTACAAATTAAATAATTATCTTTATTACATATCTCTTTGTAATTTCGGATTCATTCACATTTCTTCGTCATGGCGATATTTTAGAAGGGTCAATTTTCGTTGGTTTCATGACCAGCCGGTAAGGCACTTCTTCTCATGAAACTGTTATCCGAAAGCACCTATGGAACGTTCTGTTGACCAAATGAATAAAATTGCTAGCTTTAGCATCTGTGAGCTTACCCTTGTCTATGCCATGAGTTGAATTATAGCAGCAGCTAAATTATGCGCATTCAGGCCTGGGCTAATGTGAGTCGACTTCACAATTTTGACAAAGGGGGATTCCGAAAAAAGTATTTGAATCACTATATAAGGGTGATCCGCAAATTTTTTGAAAAGGTTGAAGATTTGTATACGAGTAACGCAATTTTTTTTTTTGAAATTTTAACAAAAGGGGGTTCCGCAAAAAAATTCCTGATTTAAAAATTTTCAGCTTTGGCCTAGGTCTGTGCGCATTTCTCAGATGTTGCGATCGCTCGTTTTTAATGGTAGCAGACAAGGCGTATAAATAAAGCTTTATTCCCTTCATAGATTTTAGTTTATAGAAAGTAATGTATTTATGAATCGGCGATCTCGACACGAATGTTTTCTACAATCTATCTACGGTGGACGACACTGTAGGCCTCCAATGTGAGAATTGCCAATGAACTGGTTAGACTGAGCTGCGAAGTGCGGCGGAATATCTGTGCAAGGGTAGGCTGTGTCAGAGATACGAATTTCCAAATGAAGTAGGCCAATACCGGCGAGCTGAACAGTGCTGAAACAGGACAATATATATAAAACTTCTATAAAATAATAGAAAAAAGAAGTAGTTATGTTTTAAGAATTTTGTTAGGAATTTGTATAAGACAATTATATACTCTTTTGTTAGCGAAATGTATATGTAGGATGAGATTTCCAAGGGAGCAGCGGCCTGTGTGATGGGAGTTAGATAAATAATGTAAGCTTTTATGGATGCTCCCTATATGTAAGGTTCTTGACTGCGTTCTTCATCATATGATACTATCGTCACCTACCAATGCCATATTGTAATTTGGTTGTGTTTTGAGGATGACGAACAAATTCCCTCATATCATAGCGGCCATCGACTTTATAATACCTAAAATAGGACTGCTTTCTTAATGGGTGGTATTCCAGCTTACCATCTACGTGTTACGTTACAACAGTGCATTCCGACAAGAGCCATGTAGAACAAAAATGAAGAGTACGAAAGACTTCCCGATTCTGCGTAGATGAAAACTACCTTAAACATTATGAACGGTTTGCTCAGAATTATTTAAAGTGATGATTCACTCCCAATTTTAATAGGTTGGTGGAGCGAGACAATTTTGAAATATGGGATCTTTTGTAAACAGTAAACTGAGTGGTAGTTTGTATTGTATTTGATAAGTAGATAAGGTTGGTAAAATCCATAGGAAGGTTAGTTTGCTATGAGAGCTGTGAGAAACAGACAGAAATTTATATTAAGTTATATGACACCCAGATAAATACTTATTCCAGGTCCTTAGAAATAATAATATGTTATTCTCAGAGTTAGATTAAGTTTCTTCCAAATAAACGAACCTGGGCGGCGGTAGCGGCAATCTGTATGATTCTGGCTACATAACAAAACTGGTAGAAGTTGAAACCCTTTGAAATTGAAATGTGTAGGGCCATTCGTAGCTGCAAAATAATATATTGTTATAAATATGTTATTTTATTCAGCAGTGAAGGAACTGCGGGGCGGTCGCGGCCTTTAAAATAACTGTCAATTCACTCCGAAAGAGCCCTAAACAAACCAACCTTATATTAAAGAAGAGTTACTAGCAAATAAACTAACTATACTAGAAGTAGCTGAGCTAACTAACTGAATAGAGAGCGCGCTTAGTTGCCTTCTGGTATTTCGCGAAACCTTTTGTTTAGGGTTCGGACTGGGAGATTTTCTAACCAATGAGAGAGTAAGAGTAAAGCACTTTATACTATGGGTTTAAACTGAAAACTTATTTATATTTTTTTAAACTTTGAATATTCGGTACCTCTCCAATTGTTTAAGATTAAGATAATGATAATAGCAAGGCAAGAAGAACCTTAAACAAAAGTACACCCTATGTGGTCAATATTTGGTTACTGTCGAGTCAATAAGGGATCTTGGAGTACAAATAGATAGCCAAGGATCACTTTCACACCACTTCTTGAAAATAACTCACAAAGCCAATCAGCTAGTAAACAATCTCTTCAGATGTTTTGAATTCACTAAGGAAAATTATATAAAATGTTTTAAAACAATTGTAACACCAATTATCGAGTACTCTAGTGAACTATTTTGACCTCTAACTAAATCACAGATTCAAATGATCGAAGCAGTGCAAAGACGGTTTACAATAATTCCGTGAAAACAAGTTAGTCCTAACAAATGTGCTATTTATGGGAAACTTCAAAATTTCATAGATTATAGGTGTACAGATCTGTAGAACATATTACCTAATGATATAATTACAGAAAGTTTGCCACAGATATTCAAGAACAAACTAGAAACATGGATTGGTAAAAACAAAGTTTTCATTAACAGTTTGTCCCCAATTAGAAAATAATATAATCTCATCTCTTCTTTCTTCTAAAATAGACTTTTCTCTAGAAAACTAGAGTTTTCTACTATAAATTTCGTGTATATATTTGTGAACTTAATGTATGTATTTGTAATTTCGGTTTCGAATTCATTCTAATTTGAATAGTTCAGATATTTGTTTTTCAATCGGAGGTCTGTTATGGCTGAAACAACGGCTCAAGTTCCTCCAGAACACTACGATCAAGAAAGTGAACTATCAACAAAAGTGATACAAATGATCTAGTGTTCGAACAATAAATATTCTATTCTATTCTGTTCTGTTCTAGCACGGATGTTATAATAACTTGAAACATTGATCTGCATGTAGAAATGATTGTGATAACAGTTAACAGATCTTGAAAACAAACCTAATTGTAAGGTTTATTGGGGCTTGGTGACCCACTCTAATTACTATTTGACTAACTACAAGACATTGTTAAATGCGCTCAACTGAAGCTCAAAGTTTCAGTTAGAATAAGTTTATAGAAACTTTTTTTTGGAATAATCATTGCTAAACCTTAAGGTTTAAGGTCAGGGTTCAGTTTTAGATTAACGGTATGAAATGCATCCTGACTAGGCGTTAAATAATTGTGACATAACACTTTCTTTTAGAGTTTATTGATTAGATAAAAAGAGAAACAGTTGTATAACAACTAATTGACAATTGAGAGATTACTCGGCCAGCTTTAAGAGAGTGAAGTATATCTTATTATCCGCAAGAGCCTCCTCCAATGTCAACGTCTTTGCTAACTCTTCCTTGCTCAGATTCATTTGTTCTAAAACATTTATATATTGTTAAAATAATAATATTAATATTTATTCCATATATCTTATTTATCTTGTGCTACTAGAGTTTTGTATTTATAAACTGACCATCTGTGATTTGATGATCGTCCATATACGCCATGAAGGCGCGCTGATCACGAAAGTTCTTGGGTGGTCCCGCCTTCTTTGTAACTAAATACAAAATTTTTTTTAAACTGAAAAAAGTTGACCAGTTATTCTGAGATTATATTTTCTGTATTATTCGCTCACAAAACGTGTTTGTATAATTTTCTCTGAGCTAAAGGTTGTTCAGGCAATGCCGAAAAGTGGTGCTTGATAAATTGCTAGGCTCAATTTGAGCTGGTTTGATGATTATTTAAATGTACTCATCCACAACTCACGGCGTTTATGTATCTTTTTCAGCAGCTTCTTAAGGATTAGACGGTTAATGAAAACAACAAATGAACCGACTCCGGACAGGCCAGAACTAGCCCGAAAAGCATTCAGATGAGCTACGTCTATTGCAGTCAGAAAGATCATTGCACAGCTGCAAATCTAGAGTTACAGTATGCCTGACGTAGGTCTGGCAGTAAAAGCTTACTTTATTGCATGTAAAATAAAACTTCAGTTTGATACATGATATGGAACACATACTAGGTGTCTATTGATGTCTAGTGAAAAGAATTTCTGTAAGTTTTAGAGGATCAAATCTTTATCTAAAAATTAATTAATTACAGCAATCTAATTCTTATGAGACCATATTTTAACTCTTTTTATACTGTAAAATTGATCTATTTCCTAGAGAAGACCTTCAAAAATGCTGTAAGTCCAAATAAGAATGTACCGCGCCATCAGCTTCAAGCGGACTAAGGTTGTTAATAGTGAATTTTGCTTGCTTTAGTTAGATATACTTCCCCATTAAGTGAATATAAATAGTTTAAACATTAATATTCTAAATGTAACATTGTTATAGAAGCTTCTTTAAGTACAGCAAGTTGAGTAGGCGTGGCTTTAAAGGTCTCTAGAGTACCGTAAACGTCATAGTACAAACTCTATGTATCCAACATGGCTACCCTAGGGTTTTATTACATAGATACAGTTAAAGTAACCCTTTAGACTGTGGGCGAAGCAGTTGCCATGAAGCCACCAAGGGCGATAAGAGATTGAAGGTCGGAAGTTATAAATGGAGCGTCAGAATGAGCTATCTCAGATGGGTTCTTATAGCATTGGCGCGATCTTACTAGCAACTGCATTTTAGCCTGTATACTAATAAACATATATTTTAAGTTTAAAAAATGAATTACAAAATACATATCTTTGTTTAAAATAAAGCTTCCGTTCCTTTAGTAGTTAGAGATTGTGGTTAGTAGTATACCTACAACAATACTATGAAAGGACCAACTAATAACCCAAAGATGTTGGGTGGTGCTTTGTATACATCTCACACAATATAGATAGCAATAATTAACTTATCATACTGTTGGTCGGTAACGGTAATAAAAAAATATTTATTTTCTTATTCTTCAGTGTAAGAAAGGACGGAATTGGTATGTAAACTATTGTAAATTATTACTAAATTTATTAAACTTTAATATCTCTTAAATACTTTAAAATACCTTCTCTCTAGTTACCAAGTCTCTACTAGACATAAACCTATTTTTAAAGTTTTCGTTATTCACGTATGCATAAACTCACTGGAAATCTGTGCACACCGTTAATTCATTAGCTTTATTAAATATTCCTTCTTTCCAATACTAGTTGGACACTCTATAAATATCTATATTCTATACTAAGTTTCATTCTGCTTAAGTATTCCTTAAAGAACTTCCGAATTATCTACCGTAACCCCTTCTGGGATTTGGGCGCGTTGTGCTGTCGTCATAATGACAGTTGTTATTCGCGAGCGTTACCGTTTAAAAGCAGAAATTTAATCAAAAACATCAATTCTCAGAGGAAATCAAACGATTCAAAAGCAACTTTTACATACTTAATTCAACTTAAAACTGATATTCTATAATGAAGGGAACAGTTGAAATATAAAGTATTAATATTATCAATAGTATTCTTAAAAGTTATTTAAGCAAAGTAAGATAGATAAAAGATTCCAAACTAAGTTTGAAGTTTAATAACTTTATGATTGTCAAAATGGGTGACAGAACCATGGAATCCGGCGGGAGCTTCCCTTTCTGACATGTCAGTCTCCTTGAAGTATCCTTCTGCAACGCCATATCATCGTTCTTACAACCATACCACTTTTGGTTTAGTTAACTCGCAGTTTATAGTAGCTAATAATATTTATTTCGGCTGATCATTAATAACAATGATACAGTAACGATTGCTTAAGATCTGGAATATGAGTATGAAAAAATAATATAAACACATAATAAACTAGGTGGTCAACTAGCAACAATAATAGGATTGTTACCAAACCCTAAGTTCAATATTTAGAAAAAACGAGATCTTATAATACAACGGTTGACTGGTGAAAGAATTTGTAAAACAAAGCTGCAATTCGTTAGATAAATACTTCAATGATCAGTATGCTATATAAATTATTCTATAATCTATAAAGGGCTACTCGAAAACTATGCCGAGTTAGTTACCAACATGTGCAGCACACAGGATTCACTCAAAATGTTTGCCTACAAGATAAATTCCATGTTCAGAAATAAGTGGGGTGGTCGCTAACTGGTTGGTTGATAAAACCAACATACCATTCTTATAATGAATCCGTGTCTGATGTTTGGTGATGTGGGCTGTCAGATTCTCAAAAAGGGTACTAATCGGCAGAGGTGGGAAAGGCCGCCGACTTTTTTCAGGGCCCGGCCCAGGCCGGGCGGACTCTGAGGGTAAAAATCAATAAATAATTATTGTTTTTAAATTATAATTATTATATAGGAAGCCTTACTAATCGATATATGTATGTAGTACTAATTTGTAGATGTTATTTTTTTGCTATAGACTGTCCTTTCGTTCGTCCATCACTATAAAGTTCATTCAAATCTATATTTTGATTGTTTTTTTACCGACATGGACCGGGCGTGCTCGAGAACTTCCAACTCCTTCTTCTCTTTCTCTAAACTTAATGACTCTTGGTTAGTAAGTGTGTTCAATTAAAGGGACCACCCAAGCTGTTAACGTAGCTTACCTGCAGGATAGATGTTTTACATTGTGATTTGCGAAAATCTCTTCTCAACTAGCTAGGCCTTTTAAATATAATTCTTTCTACAATTGTCTATTTTCTTTCTTTTATTTCTTCTCTTTTATGAAACATTTGATCTATTAGGCAAGGGATGGTAATGTTCATCAGTTATGAAAAGCGAGGATTATAATGAGCCGAGAACATAAAGCATGGCTAATTTATTCTGTCTAAGAAAGTATTTAGTTTTATTTTAGTTGTAATAATTATGTAAGCGTATTATTCGAATACAGAGCTTGTTTCCGATACTAAATGTAAAACCTTGTTCACAACCACGACGGCGACGGCGCCTATTCATGCATCTCCTACGGAAGGAATCAAAAGTCAAAATTTTTATGTATTTCACATATATATTTGACATCTCAAGATTACGGCAGAGTTTCACCTGATGTTATTAGATGCGCCAAATAGTTTGCGAAATACTAATCGAATATCGAATATGGAGTTTTTAACTAGTTTAACAAGCACTTTTCAATACTCAATTTCTATAAATGCTTTTTTGATACAAATACTATAACTGAATTTACAAGTTAACCAGATTAGGAAAGTATTATTTGCAGAAACTATTTTTTCTCTCTGGGAAGTCAAATATCTCTCTAAAATAAGAAAAATTGTCCATATTTGCCCTATTTTGTAAAGGAGGCCATCGGTAAATTCAAATAATATGAGTTTTCCATTTGTATAGAAAACGACGCCGTCGTGGTTGTGAACACTACTTAACAATCCCACACAAGCAAGTCACAATTGCAACCATTCTTTTTTCTGTGTAGTATAACATGATGTCTCGCGACCACACAAGCAGGTAACACTAGAAACATTATTGTTAGAATAGAAGATAGCCAGTTCATATACGGGTAAAAGTTCGTTATCATTCTGAAATTAGCAAAGTAGGATATAAGACCACCAGCGGAGAAAATGATAAAAGATTCGTTAAATGTGTATATATTTAATTCTTAGCCTACACTTTCCTAGACATAAAAAAAGATAATTTATCAAGTAGTTGGTTACATTTCGAGTAGATAGGAGACTCCTAGTTAGGCCCCGAACAGTTTAAATACAGGAATAATAATCATGAAACTTTAAAGAGTAGTAGCCACAATTTATCTATAGTCTATAACAAACAAAAGACCGCAGAGCGCGGTGGTATACGTAGGCTGAATTCCGGTATTTTTGTTATGGACTATACCAGGGGTGAGAATTCCGAACAAAGCTACGTCCAGCTGTATCTGTCTCAATGTCATAATTGTTCACATCATGCTAACCCTTTCCCAGCCGTAGGATATATGTTATTTTTGTTCCCTTAATAGTTATAAATCAATGAACTTTGGAGAAAATGGTTTCATAAGCCATGATACGTAATATTCCTTGTTAACATCATTATAGTGTTTCATAAACTTAAGTTGTTTATGCTCTCTCTGAATCAGCTACGTAGATCCCAAAGGGCTCAATTATGGTGATATCAGTAAAATAAAGAGTACATCACTAAAATTTAAATGTATACAAGTTCCAGGAAGGGAGTTTTGTAAAATATAACACTGAGGTGGTATTAAAGGTAGCTAGACACGGGTTTTTCATGTTTATTTCAGATGATAGGGCTAATTTTTCTGATTCTAAATATATAAGTATGTTTATATCGGGAATCCCTTGTTTTCGAGAAAAGTTAACGCAAAGGGGCAATTTTGGGTATTTCTTATCGCAAAACGAGCATTTGAGAATACGTTACGACTGCACGGTGATTACAATGATGACAAATCAATGTTTTTGGCCATAACTTCCTGCAATGAAAATGAAAATGAAATGAAAATTTTAATGAAAAATGTGCTAAACTTATGGGTCCGTTTAATGAAATTAAAATAATAATAATTTTGTCAAGGACCTAGAAGATATGAGTGAAAAAACATTTTCTCCAGTAACTTTTTGGGCAATAAAGGATTTTTCAAAATTGTAACAGATTCCTTTCCGTCAAATACTTCTAATCTATTATCAATTTTAGATATAGCAAAAATGTTAACTTTTGATGATTTTACACCAAAAAAACGATTTTTGATACTGTATAGGTACCTTTAATAGTGGCAAGTGAGATGTGACCCAGCAACATTCATTCACCCTGAAGAAAAATTTCCGGTCCATATCAAGAAAATAATAAAGACTCAGTATCTTATTTATGAAGATACTCGTACAACAAGCTAAATAACACTCGTATTATATGCATATAATGCTTTCTAGAAAACTGATGAAAACCTCCACGGTTTTTGGTCCCGCATTGTTTATAACAATTTAAATAATCGAACCAGACTTGTAGATATTGAGATTTTCTACTTAACTATGAGGAGCTAGATACTCGGAGGCTTGTTAGTAACATGAATATAAAAAAATTGTTGAATATATTGAGTTAAAGGAAATGCTAACTGTATGATATTCTTATAAGAAGAGTTGTAAACCGATATAGTCAGCGCCAAAAGCAATCATGGAGTATAAAGAATCAACACTCGTCTGAGCCCCTTTTCCGAGCACCGCGCCAGCATCTGGCGGCCACTCTCCGTTCAATATTGTAATTTGCAAGTACGCTCGTGCAATTTGCCTGCAGGTGCAGTGTTAATATTCCTAAAAATACGCAAGTGACACTCCATTATTATTCTCGGCGCTGAATATATTTCAGTAGCATATTTCAAACACCCAGTCTATTGTCTAACCGCAGTTTATACCTTGTCTAGATGTTTCAAACTGATTAAATGCTCAATCCATTTCGAAGTGGCTATATTAGCCAACTTCTTAACTTATGTTTAACAATGCATCTCTCCTAAACTATCAATCTTTCACATGAAGGTTGTTTCTCTGAAATACTATTGTAATATTTCTAAAATTCCGCTTTTGGTCATTTGGAGAGAATGTTGATTGATATAGCTATCTTTTTTGCAAATTAACCATCGTTCATGCCGAAACTAAAGCTGCCCAAATAAAGCAACCCCGTTGAAAGATAAACCGGAAGATCACAAACAAAAATGCTGAATATTATACCATAATGAATGAATTTAAAAAACTTTACCTTTGCTCTTTGACTGTTTTTCCAGTATATAATAGGATTTCAGTGAAGAGTGAAATACACAACCATGACTACGGTATTCGTTCTGTTTCTAATTTTTAGATTGATTCAGACTACATTAGCTACATTTGAAGACGATTCAAAGAAATGCCCACCCGGGTATTCTCAACCCGTAGATTCAGACTGGGATAGTTGTTATAAGGTGAGACTAACTTCATTAGAAATATACTTTTAACTTTAACGACCGCAAAATCTAAGGGTGTTTTTTCTAGGACGAATCGAAGCAAGGCCCATACTTGGACTGTTAGTTTATTTTCAGGTTTATGCGACTGCTTTGTCTAGAAATGGTGCCTTAAATCAATGCAAATTGGAAAATGGAACACTAGCTTCCGTGCCCAATGATTATGTGGGTTGTATGCTCTAAAAACTTTAGACCTAAACTTGAGACCTATACGGATAAAGTTGGAAATACCTCATTTCCTTACAAGATGTTAGATGAAGCATAGCGGCTATTTACAGCATAGGGGTACTTTTAAATGTTTTAGGTGAATTCGTTCCTGTATAAACTGGCTGTTCACTCTGGTGCAACTTCAGTATGGCTGGGTGTCGAATGTCTCAACAACGCTCTATCGTGCTTGAATGAAAATGAAACAGAACTCAAATATAATAATTTCTATCCTGGTCAGTTGTGAATTTTTTCAGCAGATAATGATCCTATAAAGATCCGGAAACCTTGTTTTGTTCTGTTTCGTGCAACTGAACAACTAAAACAAGTTTGGACCTATTAAGTGCTTTATAATTGATTTGTGAACTGTATTTAACACAGCCTAATACTTTAAAGTCCTTGACGGCCTACTCTCTACGGGGCACCAAATTAAATGTGCTACTATTCAGTGACAAATAGTAAAGTAAGTAATATAGAGTAAGCCTTTAGGACATCCCAATTCCATCGATGTTTGTGTTTACATGTCCATAATCGGTCATGACAACCAACGATGGTCATCTTTTGACTGCGAACAGACTTTCCAGTTTGCATGTGAAGTATCAACAACACGTAAGTGGATGGGCCATAGCCAAGGAGACCCGAACATCAAAGAAATAACTAAGAAATAAGTTTTCCGTACCCATGCTGATACCGACCCGAGCCTAAATTTGTGCCACAACCCATCACGTTATCACCAATGGATAATCACACGCTAATATAGTATTTACTCTTTTGAATTTCAGCCAACAACGTTCCCACTACCCTTCTGCCTGTAACAACTCCAGGTAAGTATTGAATTGTGTAAACTCCAAAAAATAATACCTTACGTTGTTATATATAACTTTGTTCAGTTTCAATTCTGCAATGTCCAACAAATTACACCGAGTTCAATGGAATCTGCTACATGGTGAGCAAGGCTGATTTTACTATTGCGCCAGAAAGCCCCCAAGCCATTTCAAATCGAATTCGATTATGTTTGTATCGGATCATAATCCCAGCAACTCAGTTATGTGCCAAAAATAACTATTTTCAGATTGATTATCGCCGTGACGGGGCAACTAATGTTCAAATAGAAGAAGAATGTCGCCGGATTACAGGCGGAAAGCCTGTGATAATTCCTACAAAGGAGGTGAGGGAACTTCCGGACGCGGGGGGAAATTGGCAGTGCTGCGTAAGGGAATGGACTGGCTTTTCCAGTTGGTTCCAAAACAGACATGATAGTGCTCCTGAGGCCAGAAAGCGGGCCTTTCCCAATACAATCCAACTTCTATATATATATATCTATATAAGTCTCAATTGTTCGTTTTTTCCTGGGTAATTGTAAGGTTTTAGGTTAATGAATTTTTGAAGAATATGCCCAGCAGTTGCCCTTTCCAAGCAGGTATGGCTATCGGACTAAGATGTCCAACTATAGCTTTTCCTGGTGATTCTAGAAGCTGCGTCTGGGAGGATGGAACGCCATATGAATTCAATGATTTCTTTTTCAGTAGGTTTTGTTGTTTCATGGGCCTAATTTTGACGGATATTTTTCAGGTGAACCTTCACTGAATAATGTTGTGCGAAACGACAGTGTTGGTATTTTCATGAGAAATGTTGAAGGAGTATGGTTTGCTTATCAAGCTGATCTTCCTATTGCTTGCTGGGCTTGTCAAGCCCCATTGAACTGAACACAGTCACTCTATCATTGTAATATTTAACGAATACATCATTTATTAAACATGAAATCATGAGTTTCGATAATATTGAACCCGATTATTTTTACTAAAAACGGTAAGCTAAACTAAACTCACATGCTCACGGGTAAGTAGTCCGCAGATTTTGAATTTTTATGTTTTCTACAAACTCCTTAAATTTAAATAGCATTCAAAGATAAATTTAACATGTTGCTAAACATTTAAATGGTATTTTAATTACAGATCTAAATTGAATCAGAAATGAATGTGAATAATTTCAAGATAGTGATTTGCGTTTATGGTTCTACAATAATATTTCGCCCATCAATTAAGAAACACATTTTACGTTTGTAAAATGTTATAGCTCTTGCTACGTGGTCATAATCGGTAAACACAATAAAGTGGACCGATTAGCTCTAGATGGTGGAATATTCGCTTTCAAAGGGTTACGGTACGACCTGCAAACTTATTTAGAGCCTATTAGAGAGAGTACTTAGAGAAATTTAGGGCAAATATATGTTCCAATTTTAATTTATTAGACCTTTATCTGCAAGTGATTAGTCCGCCGACTATATGAAGAATTCAATCAACTATCAGCCTATTGGTAACATGCATTTGAGAAAAGCAGTTTTTAAGAAGAACCACCACTTACTAGAGTTAAAATATGAGTAGAAGATATTGAACTAAGATAGAAAATACATTAATCTTTAATAAATTGCTATATTCAGTGTTATATATGTTTTATTAAAATTATTGATTACAAATAGAAAAAACTGTTCAATTGAAAAAACTTACATTGACTGTTCAATACTAGCAGTAAGATATTAAATCAATTACAGATTCACTACAAATGACAGTGGTTAGCCAATTTAGAAATGTGAATAACATAATTATCTAATTTGTCTTCTACTGTTCTTCTTCACTATATATTTCTCCCTTTGCCAAAGACTTCCAATCCTCAAGTCCAACCAATAGTTTGTCAATTCTCTCCTGCAATTGAGAAATAATAGTATAGTCTGTCTTAAAAAAGCTGCGCAGTTGCAAAAAAGGTTTCACTCAAATTGTCTGATTTCTCATGGAACGAGATGTTATCGAAAGGCACGAGATATTATCGAAAAAAATTTTGCGCACCATCTTCCTTACGAAACAGTGGCGCGAAGACCTTAAGGCAACAATAATTTAACTATGTAAGATATTTAAGACGTGTAGAAACGGTAGGAATATTTTTAACTCTTTGGTTTTTGGAGACTCGGTAAATAGTTGAATTAACTCGCGATTTACCAACAACAGTTTCCTCTCCGCCAGTTTCCGCAAGGCTCAGCAGTGGGAGGCCGTTGAGTTGCGGCACCCTACCTTACCGTACCTGCAACCAATCAAAATCAATAGGGAGAATTTCGATGCATCTAGTGTCTTCGTATGTTAACATAGAATTTTCTTCGTTCGTTATAATTTCACACAGCTGATCTCTAAAACGATCGGTTGCTATCGATATCGATTTAAGAATCTCCATATCCTGCTCCACTTCTTCTTGGAATCGTGTCTTGCTTACAAGAATTTCACTAAATGGAACTTTCAGATTTTCAAGTTCCGCAGAAAAATCTGACAACATAGGAGCTAAGTTGGAATTCCTCGCCACGACGGCATCGGTGGTGTTGAATTAATGACAAGTTTGAGTAGAAAGAAAATACCATTAGAAAATAATAATATATAGTTACAAAAATAAGACAAAACGCCGGCCTATGAATCCGTGAGGAGGAAATGTTGCGGGTTCGATCGGTGAACGTATTTCTTATCAGTTTGAGCCAAATATCAACAAAATGCCACGTATCATATACGTTGCGTGTTGCCCCGTCCACTTCTGTTTTCAGAATTAAATGGATAAGCCAGTCCAGCCCCTTACTCAGCACTGCCAATTTGCTCCCGGATCCCGTTTATAGTTCTCTCACCTCCTTTGTAGGAATTATCGCAGGTCTTCCGCCGGGAATCCGACGACATTCTCTATCTAGTTGAGCACGAGTTGCCCCGTTACGGCGATAGTCAATCTAAAAT
>JAQGAV010000086.1:0-50897 GCA_034691345.1 Phasmarhabditis papillosa | reverse complement strand
AAAGTATTCGAAAACCGAAAATATACGCAAAATTTCCTTAAAATACGCAAGTAACACTCCATTATTCATCTTGAATCCTACTCATTTCTAAACTTTTAAGACAGATAGCAAAACTATAAAAGTTGATTATATAATTGGAAACAGTGGTAAAATCTCTTTTGAGTATCTCTTTCATCTACAAAGATTCTAAAACAAATAGATAGCTTCACACGCGCACACGTCAAAACTAATACAATTGCTACTTTTTGTTTTCTTCTCTAGAAAACTCTTAAGAAACTACCGTATCTAACAAAGAACGGAGCCCAATTGTGCGCTCCAATGTTAAAAGATGCTCTCTTTGACAGGTATCAAGAGGAAATAGCAGACCAATAAGGGAGAAAAGTAGGGGAATTCGGTCAGAGCTGTTAAACCGGCCCGGCTCGGCCCAGGTGCAAAAAAAGAGCCAGTCGGTTTACCGGCTCTGACTTCGGTTGAGACCAAGAGTTTCTGAACGGTTTGGCCCAGGGTGTATCTTTTTTGGTAGGAAATTGTTTTTGTCGAGACTAAAGGGATTTTCAACATCGATTGATCTGTATACAAGATTAAGGGCTGGCACGGGTCGGCCTGCACCGGGGCCGAATTATTGAAGTGTCGGCTCACGCAGGAACAATTTTTATGAAAAAATCGACTGATTTGGGCCAATATTTTGATAAATAGTATCCAAACACATCAATAGGTAAAGATTATTGCACTATTTATTGTTAATGCCGAAAAATAGAACTAAAAACTAACTTTTTTGAACAATATCAGCTAAAAATTGTGAAATAGACTAGTGCCGGCCGGGTCGGAGCCGACTTTTTAGGAAATCGGCCCGGGCCGGAGCCGAAAATTCGATAAACGGGCAGGCCTTTTCCCAGCCCTGAAGATTATCAACCGATATCCGCTCTTATATTTATGAATAATATGAATAATGTTGATGGTTTTATTATGACTTGAGTCGCAAACGAGTTGTTCAATGAATTTCATTTTTGTGTTCCTCAACTAACAAAAAGTACACTTTTTCAAAAATAAACTTTGTTTCAACTTCAATTAGCAAAAAAGCCGTAAATGCAGTTGTTCCACATTGGATAACCTTTCTTTAGTTTTTTTAGAAGTCCAATTACAGTCTCGTTAATTATAATAATAACCTTGGGGTAGAACAAAACTTGTTAGGAAACATGGTCAAAAGGGTGCAACTTAAAAAAGGAGTTATAGCTGAAGTATAAGGGAACTGTAGCCTAGTTATCCCTAGTCGAAATAACAGTTTTCGATGAAAAATTCTAAAATTTGGAAAATTTGAAGCATTACTGATCGGTTTCGAAAGTGAGGGCCGGCCATCTTTTCACAAAAGTACGGCCCGGAGTCGGTGCCTGTCGGCCCTCACTTTTGCCAGCCCTGGATTTCGGGACTTCTAGTACACTCGGAGTACCCCTATACCAGCAATGGGTACTCCAGCTGCCAGGCTCGGCCCAACCCGCGCTACTAGCCTTAATCTGAATAACAAACTTATAGAATTCAGTATTCGGTGTTCACTATTACTTAAAAGTTTACAAAGCAATGGATTCGGTAGCCGTAAATTGGAATATGTCATTATTCACGATTGCATCCGGGACAATTCTACTCCGTATTGAGTGATTCCCAGACTCCCCGACAAGATGATTCAGAAGACCAAAAACAGGTCGGACCAGTTATTCTGCCTCTATAAGGAAATGCTAAAATTAACCGAATCTATGCATCTATTAAAAACAAATAATAAATATTGACTTTGTCCAGATTGAACTGTATTGGCGCGCCCCAAGTGAAGAAGATCACCACGATACTAGGCAAATAAACTGGCTGGGAGGGAGTTCGGAGCCTTGCGGAGCCAAAGATGAGGAGTAAAGATGAACTGGCCAGAACAGCCGGGATGCGAGCGACCGGAGTAAGATTAGGTGAAATGGTATGATATTTACCATTTATGAGTTTGTAAGAATAGGTAATTTATAGAAAAAGTTTTTGTATATGTGCCGGTGTATAGTCTGATTCGAGAGTAATAATGGAGTGTTAAAAAGGAATCTCATTGAAAATGGCTCTGAAGGTATTCGAAAACCGAAAATATGCGCACAATTTCCTTAAAATACGCAAGTAACACTCCATTGTTCATCTTGAATCACACTATATTCGTAGCTCTAGAGGTTATGGTATCAGAATCAGTTTTCCTATCTATAGGGCCAGTGTAGTAGGGAGCAAGAAGTGTTGCATTCCACAACTGATATGATTTTTAACTAAGCTCAAAACTTCACCTGAAACGTTCAAAAGGAGCCAAATCCTATGGCTTCCACCGATAACCTGAGAACTCATTGGGTTTTCAAATCAGAGACACATAGAAAATGATCGGATGCACGCTTCCGCCAAATGCTGCTCCACTCACTCTACCATACTCCGCCAAAGTCCTTTAAAGTATCTAAATGAGCGAAGGAATGTTGGTGAAATGCGTGAGAAATGATCTGTTTTCTGTTGTTTCTGTAGGCTATTGAAGCGGGTAAACAAAGCATCCAACGGCTGTAGATACGCAGCCAAATAGACCTCACAGATTGTTAACGGTTACTGTAAGTAGTTAGAAAGGAGCACAAATTACAGTGATATAAATTTATACTGTGCACTGACTAAAAAGTCAATTGATAAAGCACAGAGTTATTTTTCCTTTTTCTTTTAGTTCGGAAATGTCAGATCGGAAATGGGATTGTCACCATATTCACGTTTCCAGAACAGTTAAAGTTAAAGGAATGCGTTCTATACAATACTAAAACAAAAGACAACTACATTACGTTGTTAACAGGAGCTTGAATGGGCTGGCCCGGCCCGACTTCTGAAAACTGGGCCAGTGGTCCAGTTCGGGACGGCCCGGACCGGCTCATGATCAAATTTTGGCACGTGCCGGGCCAGTCCGTTAAAGTCCCACCACTGGTTGAGAGTAGGTCGGACAAAGATAGGTTGTAAGGTTGCGAGTATATATAGTCTGTATCAAAAATTTGATTATCGACGCTGTATCCTTGGAAGAGGCGGTGTTAGATAAAAATTAATTTGTTTTCGAAGAATGGACTCCCAATCACATGATTTTCTATTAATTTTCACATAACACTGCTGCTTTCCAGGGGGACTACCAGACATCAGATCGGACACAAAACATAACTAGTTGAACTGAGAATTTTTGCAAACGCCTTCAAAATAGTTCTGTTTTTGCGAGTTCTGATGTCTGGTTGTCCCAATCTAGCTCTTGATACTATAGAGCAAGACCACATAAAGAAACTAGGAGAACACTGATTGAATTTAATGCGGTCCCACAACGACAACTTGCACATCTAACACTGAATTCAAGTTATTTCTTCGATTACACTCTCATCAGTCGACTCATTCGACTATTCTATGTAGAAAAATGGTCGTACATGATGTGCCCCCCACTTGTAAACGATATACGAGACTTTTTCTCTCCTCCGAGTGCATTCTCTCACCCGCACAAACGGTTACAGTTTGTGTGAGTGAGAGGGGATATTGACACTCACTCATAGCATGGCTAACAAACATAACAAGCTTAGATGCACACAGGGTCAACGGAGTTGAAATGCAGCTGCGCAGATATATAAGGGAACAGAAAAATAAGATAGATTTTAAGAGGTTCTTGTAAGATCAGTTGCAGAATTGGTGGCCATACGATGATTTTCGAGCTCTGATTCTTTAGCAGCATTCAAGTTAACTTCAAAACACGGTACTATTGTATATATACTTGCACGGTGCACTCATTAATCTATCTATCCAGTATCATGTAACCAATGTTTGCTTCTATCCGTGATAATCAGCGATCATCGGTTTGATACCCGAATTACCATAGATTTCAAGAGAATCACTCTTTCGACACCCGAATAGTAAATACGTTTCGAACAGTACGTAAAATTTGCATTATATTCAAGAGAGTTGTTTCATTAGAGAAATATATATAACAGTAATAACTGAGCTTTTTACATACAGAGAATAAAAATTGCAAGCAATTGTGATGAACGTTGAGTTGATGGATAGACGATCATTGTAAACTAATAACTGGCCGACCGGCAGAGCAGATACACTTCAGTCAGGCACCTTTTATTGTATCGCTATTGCGATCGCAATTGACTCAATGACTCTCCATTTACGCCAGTGCGGATATCCTCCCACTCCATATATAGAATCCCGTTTACCAAAAGGAACACTAAATGATAAATGATGGATACCACATATAATTCCAGATCAACTCTCGTCATTGAAACGCAGAACTGGGCCACGCTGATGCGAAACGCTCAAGATTTTGAAATTTGAGAACATGCATTTTGCGTTACCACGCTATGATGTTACGTTTTCTCCAAATAACAGTTGATGAATTATGCGAAACATATTACCATAGAGAAAAATAAATGTATATTTTACCGTTTTTCATGAAGACCCGGATTAGAGAAAACATATATCAGGATAGGGATCACGGGTAAAAAATGCAGATCCGGAAGCGGGATGGCCAAATAATAGATCCGCACAGCCTTGCCTTGGAAGATGTCATAAGAAGAAAAACCGCAACATAATTTAAAAATGTTTAGTAAATAATAGGGAATAAATATTTATGCTTTAAACATGCGTAGACTAATAAATAAGACAAATATATATGCATTGAACATGTCAGATGGAAAGAATTAAAGTTTACAGCTATACAAGAGAAGGCAAAAATAGATAAGAAAACAATGAGATCACAAGAGATCGGATAAATAAATAAATATAGGAATGGATAGTAAGGAAACAATATTCAGATAGTCACAAAAAATTATGATGAAAATATAAAGAAAAATAAAATCACTCACAGTGCTCACAATGCGGAGAATCATCAAAGTTGACCAGATGCGTTCTGCGAAACTTCCCCATCGTTGACCACCAAAGTCGCACTTGGTTGTGCTTTGGAACCGAATTGACCACGAAGCCAAGCCAACGTCGCCCAGTCATAGATGGCTAGTTTAACTCCTAAATGTATCCGACAATTATTGAATCAATATATCCTTACCAGAAACAAACTTCCTCAGACTTCCCATGACATACGCTGAGTATAAAACACAGCTGATAAAAACAACCAACTGAAGAATCAGTGTGGGCAGCTGATAACCATGAGCATTAGCCAATGACTGGAAATAACTAGATAAGAGCACGAAATATATTGAAGAAAAATGATTTCGCGTAATTTCACTAGACAAGTTGGACCACCAACATTCTATCTAACGGCAAGCTTGAAACAACTAACCATGCCACTGAAAACATAGTGGGAGCTGACGGCAACAACAGCCGGAATCATCGAGGATAGGTCGAACCCATGATGACAACTATCCCAAACCTAGAAACAAATAAATATATTGAACAATAAATAAGAAAACCATAATAGTCCATGTCACATTAAGAAGAACGGTGATACACGCAGAGAGGGCATAATAAATGGGCAAGTATGCTCCGCCATTGGCAACATTCGTAGAGGAGCCAGTCTAATGAATTAAAACATAAAGTACACGATAAGTAAGCATACTCTAAGTGCTTCTGGAAGACCGACACTACCAGGTCCAGAATACGCAGCAAAAACATTCATTGTCAGAAACAAGGCTGACATAAAACCCATTCCTAGTCCACACACCTAGTGAAATTCATAGTTAGCGTAGTTTTGTGAAAAGCTGTTACCAGTGCCAACATGTGCCGAGCATTGTGCAAATCAGAAACACCAGGTGCTACTGATGCAGATCCGGGTCGAGTCATCTTATTTAATCCACTGAAATCAATGATACCAGCAGAATATTTCAAAACTTACTGTTGAGCCTTTTTCAAAAGAATAAAATAGGCAACGCGCGATGCCTCTTGGAGTAAAATTGAAACACCGATGGCGAATGGTAGACTGTTCCAGAACTGTTTCATACAGACGTAGACCAACGACGATAGTAGGAGAGAAGTGAGCCACATGAACGCACTGAAATTAACGATAGCATTGTAACACGATCTTTCACAAACCCCAAAACACATAAAATAATACGTAGAGCATCCTTGGCAACAAAGTGGAGAAATAAGACCACAGATGGACTGAATGCTACCAAGTAGCATCCAATGGTCAAAAATACACCCATCTATAATAGCAAACCATATCCAGTTGACAGTTATTTGTAACCAAAGCCCAACTTGACAGTGATATCGCCGAGCGTAATAACGCAAAGATCAACGCATGACAATCAGGAGAAATCTTTATTGCAAAAAGAACAACAATGGGAAACACTTCATAATACATTTAAAACAGCATATCAACGAATTACAAAAAAACTACAACCAATAAATAAAAACAATAAATCAGAAAATGAATTGGAAAACCGGTATGATGAAATTCATTCACTGGATCATTAACCTCGGAGCAATAGACATCGACATCAGTTCTTGGAAGAGTAATTTACATGCATAAGGAATACGTACTGCAGAGACTTGGGTCTTGTTACGACACGCCTGTAATTGGGGAACATGAAGATAGAAAAACCACACAAAATATACTTACCTTACACTCAAAACTATTCGTTCGTAAATTTGCGACGACAATGAGACCACAGTTATTGCAGATATACACATGATAGGGGTCGGAGACTTCGAAGAGTCTTTCTCGTAAAAACTGCGCAGCTCCGTGAGAAATTTGACAGTCACGTTCCATTTCTCCGAACCGCAAACCACCATCTCTGCAAACCAGTGTTTTACAGTCTATAATTTTGAAACAAACCTCGCCCTTCCTTCCATAGGCTGTCTGTTCATCATCTGAACTGGACCGCGTGCCCTGGAGTGAATTTTATCATCCACCATATGTTTCAGACGCTGATAGTATGTAGGGCCAAAGAAAATCTAAGAAGGAAATGAAAAACAATCAGCCTCGTAAAAAACCTGTGTAGTTAATTTGTTGCCGGTGTGTCCATTGTACATAACCTCATTTCCTCTTAAGTGATAGCCATATTCTTGTAGAAGAGTACTAATTTTCTGTACGTTAACTGTATCATTGAATGGAGTGGCATCGCCGATTTCACCCTTGTTAGCAGATAACTAAAACAAGCAATAGCAAAACACAATTGTACGCTGACTCACTTTTCCTTGCAAGCACTCAATCAAGTGACCAATGGTCATACGTGAAGGTACGGCATGTGGATTAATGATGATATCTGGCGTTAAACCTTCACAGGTGAATGGCATATCCTCCTACAACAAATATATGGAACGGCTCAGTAAATAGACAAACCTGTCGATACATGATACCCATAGTACCTTTCTGCCCATGTCTGGAAGCAAATTTGTCTCCAACTTGAGGAAACCGAACTGATCGTACGCGAATCTTCACGAATTTATTACCATCGGCATTCAGGGAAAGCATGACCTGCCATTTTGTAAATATATTTGGACGGTTACAAGTCAATACCTGATCGACAATGCCTGTTTCCGAACTGCGTAAAAAGGTGGATGCATCCCTTTTGGTGTACTTCTTACTGTTTGCATCCAGATCGTCTTCTACTTCGGGTAAGGCCACGGTCTTTCCAATAATTACATCATCGCCAGACACACGCATTCCAGGTGAGATAATACCATCTTCATCCAACTGTTAATTAATTGTTTTTTCATTGAACCTATAAAACATACCTTATCGTAAATCGAATGCCGCATTCCCGAGCATTTATCCCTGGTTGGTTTTTCGATCAACTCTTCGTTGACGTTGTCGAGATTCGACTCATTGTCACGATATGATCGGTAGAAGACCTGCAATATCAATCTGAATACAAAGTGGAGACAATAGTGTACAAACCGATCTGAATAATCCTCTATCAATTGCTGACTGGTTCAAAATTAGCGAATCTTCTTGATTGTATCCAGTGTATGATAGGATAGCTACAATTGCATTAATTCCAGCTGGCAGTTCGTTGAACCTGTAACATGATCAATATTATATAAAGCAGACTCATTTACCTCAAATACTGCATCGAACGTGTCGTAACTAAAGGTTTCTGGGGATAATACAGAACGTGGGCAAGAGTATCCATCCTAACGTGGAAGTTTGTGGTGTAAACACCCATAGCTTGCTTACCCATAGCACTCTGGAAACAATTGTACAATTTCCGCTCACTGTTGTATAAATTACCTGATACGTATTTCTGGGGGACTGGTTGTGATCAGGGAATGGTATGATCGACGCGCATACGCCAAGGATCATAGCTGGGTGAATCTCACAATGAGTGTAAGTTTCACAATATCCTCCTGTCTTGAGATCTTCTGGCATCATTGCCAGCATTACAGTCTCTGAATGCAAATAAAATTACTGAACAGCATTTCTGTCGTACCCTCCTCCATGGCATCAATGAGCTCGACAACACTGCCACCTACCAGGTCTGACCAGGAGTAATCTGCTCCACCTTCGCGCTCCTAAATTAATAATGTAATATAATAATTAAGATGATAAACCTTTAATTTTTCGATATGGCTCTTCTTCAGAACAAGCTTTTGCTTCTCTACAATCAGTAAGGGCCTACAGACCCTACCAGCATCAGTGTAGATTCTGATTTCTCGATCACGGATATCGCGAACCATCGATACCTGAGGAAATTAAATTAATAGCCACATTACAGTATGATATATATACCTCAGACACAATGATATCCATTTGGCGGCGAAGCTTCTTGAGCGTTGTCATCAAGTGCTCAGGATCACGATGAATTCCCACCCATGAACCATTCACGAAGATTTTCGTTGATTCAGAAATTGCAGAAGGTGCAACTTCTATAAAACAAACAATTAGCGAGCAACGAAAAACTCAACAAACCTTCCAAATTTTCCATAGACCACTCTTCCAAGAATTCCAAAATAGGTTCCGGCATAGATCCTACCGAAATATATGCCATCAACGCCAAATTTTTTACAAGACCGACAGCCTGACCCTCAGGAGTTTCGGCAGGGCAAACCTGAACGAAATAATATGTAAAGCCCAAACAAAAAAATAATCCCTACCATTCCCCACTGAGTATTGTGGAGCTGTCTAGGCTTGGCAAGTTTTCCTTCTCTCCCAATGGGAGAATTGGCACGACGCAAATGCGAAAGGGTGGCGGTATACGTCAAACGATTAAGTACCTAAATACTGAATTACCATAAGGTAAGAACCATTCAAACCTGCGAAACACCAGCTCTACTCTGATGGGCCTTCTTCTGATCACCCCAATTTCCTGTAGCCAAGGAATAAGAGAGGCCACGTGTAATGGTGGAAGTACGGATGCACACATCGAGGGCGAAATCTCCATTCTTGTTAATATACTTTTGAGCAATGAGTCTCATCTAAAATTACAACATAAAAATCGGAGGCAGTTGCTACAACTTACTTCTTTGAGAAGATTTCGGAAAAGAGCCCGAAACAGGAAGGCCATAAGAGGACCGGCCAAATCCAAGCGTTTGTTGCCAATATGATCACGATCATCAAGTTCTCTTCGACCTAACGCGGCCAGCAATAGACGATGAACCATGTAACCAATAAAATACTGAAATATCCATCGAGTTAATATTCAACAAACGACTCTTACAGCTTTCTTGGTTTCACAGAAGTCGGAAACACCAACATGGGGTAAAAGTTCTTTTTGTAGAATTTCCCTGGCGTACTTAATACGCTGCTCCTTTGTAACTCCCGGCTTTGCTCCTCTAGCGCCAATGAAATTCAGCGCAACGTTTTGCTCCTGTAACAACTAATAAGCAATGAAAATCTAAATTTTATACCTGGATGACAAAGGCTTCGTCTAAAGAGGGCTTAACCATTTCCATCATCTCGGGATCGTCGAAGTCGTAGATGATGTGTTCCAAAATGTCACGATCAGACACAAAACCAAGGGCACGGAACACAATCATGACAGGAATTTCCTAAACTCGGACATTTGGGAAAAACGAAACGCTATTGCATACCTGTTTAATATATGGGAGGATAGCAATGATCCGTTGGCCCATTGCTGTCTTCTTACCACCACCACCACCTCTGGCCATCATATTGATCCACATTGTAGATGTAGGACGACTGAATCAACTATTATGACTAGTAAAAGATTATGCAAACCTTGAGTTTTCTAGACATGAGCGACACTCGGCTTTGAAAGCATATTTGCCATCTTTCATGGAAAATACATAGACTGTGTTCGCTGCCATTTTCTCCTGAGCAATAAGAACCTGCAAACAGCTTTGCTTTCTGATAATCAGGTGAACATCGCGGAGGTGGTAACAACAATTAAATCGCGGGATCATACAAAGAACTAAGCAAATTACCTTCTCTGATCCGTTGATGACAAAGTAACCTCCAGGATCCAAAGGGCATTCATTCAACTCTGTCAAATCACGGTCGCTCATATTTGATAACATACAGTATGAGGACCTACATAATAGATTGTAACTGAAACTACAAGTAGAGTCAACCTGAGCATGATTGGAATCTTTCCAACGAAAACTTTTTCGTGCTTCGTTTCTGCAGGAACTTCTCCATCTCGTGCAATTTGCTTTGTGATATCCACATAAAGAGGCGAAGAATAGGTGAGATTTCTGAGTCGAGCCTAAACCAACACTGACAATATTTCTCAGTACAACTAAAACCTCATTAGGCATCATTGGTGTAGGAGCACCATCTTTCTCCCAATGAGTTGGCTTCGAAAGGTAGATCTGATCAAATTTCAAGGTGAACTTTGTGGGGTTCTCCAAATCTCCTAAACATGGCAATATTAAATAATTGAGAGATTGGTCATACCAGTGTAGTGTTGTACTTCTGACTGCAATTCTACCGGTGGCGAATCTTCCACAATTCTTTGAACGTTCATCTGGATGAATTCGTCGAAGGAATCTAGCTGTTGACGAACTAGACCCTTTTCATCGAAATACGAGCTGATGACAATCCAGCAAGCTTCCTAAAGCACGCAGCTCATTACGGCTAACAAATGTTAATATACCTGCCATTGGTCGGAAGAGATCTCCTCCTCATCGACCTCCTCGTAAGGCATTTCTTCATCTTCGTCTTCATACATTTTAACCCTGAAACGAAAGATTCATCTATTATTCACTATTCTAAACACAAAATAGCAACAAAAAGTTTTAGCATCGACGTATAACATGCTTGATAAGGAAATGGCGGTTCTACGGAAATATATAACTTGGACTTACAAAAAATGGCAGGTCCAATCACTTTCGTATCGGGTTTTCAAATGGAACCTGTGGCGTTAACAAAAATATTTCTCTTTTTTCTAAACGGCGTCTTTGTCCTTCAGTCCTTTAATACGTGACCACCGTGGGTATATTTGTTTTCATGTTTTGTTTTTCTGAGTAGATCTTGTTTATTTTTATTATTTTCTTCTTAAATAGTAGTGTTTATTCTTCTTTCTAGGATAACTATGCTGGTGTCTACTGCAATTGCATGCCGTCTTACCCAGCGCCAACTCAGTACCAGAGTTCTGAGCACCAGTGCTTCACGATCCGAAAACGTAGATTCTAGTGACATTCTAATTATGTATATTATTTCTAGGCAAAGACACCAGTACAGGAATGGGGCTGGGAATACCTTCAACGTCAGAAGGCCCTCGGTCGTCCTATTTCTCCCCATCTCACAGTTTATCAGCCTCAGCTCACCTGGATGGTATGTTCATTATCACTTGTTTTTATGAAAGCGATCATTTTAGCTCTCTGGATTACACAGAATCAGTGGTTGTGTGATGGCCGGAACTCTTTTGCTCGGAGGAGTTGGCTTCGCGCTTCTTCCAATTGACTTCACCACCTTTGTTGAATTCATTCGCGGACTCGGACTTCCATCAGTGATCACCTCGGCTTTTAAGGTATTTTATTTGTTCTATAGCCATTCGCCGTTATTGGAATTTTGATTTGGCAATGCAACTTCGCTTTGACATTGAAAATGAATTTGCTATTCATTTTCTTTTACCCAGTTAATCATATCGACGATCAACGAACCGGGTCAACGGATTTCCCCAAATGTCCCGTCTGGAAATTGTTTGACCTCAGCCTGGCTTCTAAGAACGAACTATTTCACGGAAACTTATTTACTCCTGAATAAAATC
Organism: Phasmarhabditis papillosa; assembly: GCA_034691345.1. Lineage (NCBI taxonomy): Eukaryota > Metazoa > Nematoda > Chromadorea > Rhabditida > Rhabditidae > Pellioditis > Pellioditis papillosa. The sequence continues at coordinate 38,757 of JAQGAV010000086.1, read as the reverse complement.
GGGTCTCCATATTAACTATGCGATTTATTAAACATGTATGTTATTTTTTAATGTGTTCTTCTTTCAGTTCCTCGTTGCTTTTCCAATTATCTTCCACACCCTTAATGGAATCCGTTTCATTGGTTTTGATTTGGCTAAGGGAGTTGACAATATCGGACAGGTTTGAATGGTTTATTGTGTTTTAATTTAAAGCCTTTTTAGGTTTACAAGAGTGGTTATCTTGTTTTCGGTCTTGCCTTTTTGCTGGCATTAGCTGTTACAATCAACGCTATCCCCTCGAAGAAGCAGAAGCAGCAGCAGTAATTTGTCATAATATATGGCCTTTGTATAGATACTATGAATAAATGGATGTAGATGTAGGTTCTGATTTTTTTTCTTGATATTGTCTTTAACCATCTCGTATTTTTTATTCAAGTATTATTCTCATTGTAAATTTTCGAAAAATAATAAATTAGGAGATCATGTAATATTTTTAAACCGAATTGCAGCCTATATATCACATACTGAATCTGCTTGATAGTTTAGCTTGAACAACGTATTGGGGGGTGTACATCATATGTGCTTAGCAGAAAAAGTGTCATATTAAGAAATTATTATAATTGTCTAGTGAACTTTCACATAGCTGGGAGGGGAAAATCTTCGTCGAAGGGTTTTAAATATGAATAGGGGAAGACATGATGCCAGTGTAATAAACGTTGTCTTGTATACGAAAGTCCACGACATCACGAAGCTTGTATCAAAATACTGATCGAAATACAGCAATGACGCTATGTATGAACCCAGAGAAAGGGCCTGAAATTAATGTCTGCTGGTAGATGTATGGGCTTTGAACGTTCTTTGTGTTTTTACCTGCGCCATTAACATTGCCCAGTGCCATGTGTGAATGATCATAGATACCATAAGTAACTCTGTTAGGATTAATGCAGAAAATGAGATTGAGACCACGTGAATAAAGTCGCTGTCGAATAGCAGCAAAGCTCCGTACATTATTACACCACCTGAAGATGAGTATATAGTTTACTTTGGCAAGAATTCTTGCGACCTCTCAGGCTTCCTATATCTAGAAGTCAATTTGTATTTATTTTTATTATTGCTCCTCCTGGGTTCCCGCTAGATGAACTGCTCCCAGTTATTTTAGGTCTTTTTTCTTACCTTGGTAAAAGCTGATCATCACCCAATTGCAGAATGTTTTGTTGGATAATGATCGTCCCTTCTTAAGTTCATCATAGAGTTCCGGATAGGTTAGCGCTTGCGCTGCGGAGACATCCTTGTCGACCACCAATGAGAAAACTGGCAGTGGAGTATAGGCGGAAGTATATCTGAACGAGTGTTGTCTGTTTTTAGAAATATTTGTAATAGCCGTTGCACAAGGCCCGATTTCTAAGCGCCAAATTTAAACACCTTTTAAAGGTTCCAACCACTGGTGGACTGAAAATTATAACATAATCGAAAAATGTTTTAAAAATTAACATCTTTCATCGGGCAGGCCTAAAGTTTGTGCAGCCCTGGTTGTCCTACTCAAAAAGTTAGTGAGTTCTTATCAAAAGTGAATAATTTTTACAGAAGAATATCACAAGGCCCACTTTGTGATATTCTTCTGTAAAAATTATCACTTTGTCAGCCTTTTCTTATTATTATTTCCGAAGATTTTGAAGAAAGTGACAGTTTCCGTCATTTTCATATTTTTTTAACTTACAGAACCATAAGCATTCCGGGATAAAGAGAAACAGAGGCGAAATAGAATACACAACAGAATATAGCCTGCATAGTTGAGATGATCATACCGCGGTGCATTACAAATTGGGAAAGGGAGCAGGAACGTTTGTAGCAGAATCTAAATTTAGAATACTATGAAAGTCGAAAAATCTCGCGACCAGTAGTAGTATATTTGGGAACATTCCAGAATAGCAGTCCCCCACTGTTCCTATTTGGCTTCCACATATTTCAGAATAAACCAGCATAGATTATTGTTTTAAATTTTGATCTCTGTGTGATATCAGTCTGTAAGGATATTTCCTATCTTGTGGGCTATTCTGGAATTTTCCCATATCATTTGTTTGCTGCTTACGTTTCAATTGTATCTTCATATACATATAATATATTTATCCAGTTACATTTTACCAAAATTAGTTGCTCACGTTCCAAAAACTGTTTTGCCCTTCCTCACCTTCCATGAACCAGTATCAAACGACAAATGTGTGAGAATTGTGTGATCGAGAAGTCCGCAGCTAGCGAGGCCTGTTTACCTTAAAAGAGGCCAATTTTGAGAATTCCGGTATTAGCTTTAAACTCTCGTAGAATTTCCATGGTTTGCTATACATCAATGTTCTAACGTTTGCTTATAATTTCGATTACTACTGTTATCTTCGATAAACCGGTTGTTCGCGGACCTATTCGGTAAATGACGACTGTTTGCTAATCTACTAACAGCTGGGGCCGGCTCTGGCTGGCCCGTTAAATTCCCATCCCCGACTAACGGATTAGGGTTGGATGGCAATATTTTCTTCCCGCTTTCATTTCCTAAATTTTGACCATTCTAGTTTACAAATTTAGTTTACACTTTAGAAACTGTTTAGATGTGACTTTTCCTTATTAAAATCCTACCTTCATGAGCATCGATTCCTATTCCGGCATGAGCTGCTTGAATCATACTGACGTCATTACCGCCGTCACCAATCGCTGCAACACGCAACGGGGCGCGGTACTTCTTCAGCAGTTTCACTAGTTGCGCCTGGATAATGGATATCGTTTGAGCTTAGCTTTAGAAGGTAACAAAACCTCAACCTATTGAATAGAGTACTGTACTTTACGGGTGGGAATCGAACCGTAACCATTTCGTTAAAAATAGGACCATGACCCGGTGAAACAGTTTAAGCTCATAATTTTTGGTTTGGCCCGCCGGAATTGGGTAGCTTTCAGAGAGTTCGGGGACTTCGACGACTTTCCAGGACGTCGGTAACAATTTTGAAGGAAACTTTTATAATAATACGGCTCGCAGCGATACATCTCTAGCTGTGAAACCGATTAGAGATGCAAAGGGATGGGAATGGTGGACGGGCCGAGGCTGCCTGTGGTCCAAATTTCTCGACTCGGCTCGGCCCGAAACATGGCTCCCAGTCCAATTTTCTCAGGATATTGAACCGGTCCCGTAAACTCCCACCACTGGATGTGAAATGAATATGAAATATTCAAATAAATGGCTCACATTGCCTGATTTTAAGCTCTATCATCAATAAATACTCTATTACACCTAAATGGATACTCCATGAACAGTAGAGAATGGCACCTGGGCTGGGCAAAGTGAGCGCTTAATTCAGTTGGGCTGGGCTGGATGCAGGTTTTGCTTGATATATTAGAGTCGAGCTAAGCTGGGCTGGGCTGGGCTTGATTTTCAGAAGCTAGGGCTGGGCTGGGCTTGATTTTTAGACGATTGGATCCAGCCCAAAATGCCCATCTATAGTTGACAACGAACCTTCTGCTCCGGTGAACATCGACAGCACACTACGGCAGAGCAGCCACATATTAGCTCTGCTACCTAAATTAACTGAATGATTATGTTATTGAGGTTCTCAAATAACTATGTAACAAAACCCGCTTGAAATTTACTAAAACTCCACTAGAGTGATATTCGGAATGAGGTTCTCAAAATGGCCAAGCCGGACCGGGCCTTCCCGAATTATCAAGAATACTTTGTCCAAAGCATATGTGTATAGTATTATGAAGCCGAGGTCGGTGAGATTTAACAATTAATAGACCTTGGCAACGCCATCCCGGCAATCCCGGTCCGTGGGTCAGGCCCAATTTTGTGAGCCCCGAGGTGAAAATTGTCAATTCTGCCTGGAAAAAGTTTATTGCGTATTTTAGTGACGCATAAGCGGCGCAACCGGCTCGCGATAAATGCAGCCGGACAGGCCAATTTTAAAAAGCGCGGTCCATTATAATGGTTAAAGACACGGTCTACCAAAAAATTGTTACAAATTGTTAACCATCGATGGCCAAATCCGGCCCCCACAACCCTGCGGCGATTTGCAAAAGTCGAAAACTAGAAGCAAATTTGAAAAACTAAAACTATTTTTACCATATTTGTCAATGAAATATAAATTATCACGTGAAAAATATTCAATTCTGTATTTAAACATGCTTTTCAGCAGTCTTTTGCGTAAGTAAGCTACAGTAACCCGTCATGAGATCCAAATTTTTAAAATAACCTAAAATCGTTCATTTTCATTTATTTTTTTGTCACTTCTTTATTTGTGAATAGCTTTTCAAAGTGAATAACATTTTGTTTTCAATTTTTGAGTACACCGTGCCTTTAAGTAGCACCAACCTCGGCTTCATAATACTGTAGACATATGCTTAATGATGCTCCTTGTAATACTAGAGATACATCTCCTTTGTCTTTAAGTCTCTCTAGTTCTCTGTAGGCATCTAAACGGTCAACAACATCACCGAATACATGCACGGAGTCACTACGTTTGAATAGACCTGAAAGACGAATTCTATCAAATGAAGTACTGTAGAATTCCACAGAAGACACGGCCTCTTTTGTCACAGCTGTTAAGCTAAAACTGGCCCTGAGCTGGTTACCGGCTCGGCCTGAAATTTTGAAACCCAGTGCCCGTAGTAAGAACCTGCCCGGGTGGGTGCGGGCAGTTTTTAGCCTGCCCGGGCAACAATTCTCAACTGTGGGTGCCTAAGCTGGTCTTGCCTACGAAACCTGGATAATCCGAGACCAGGCCGGGCGAGGCCAGTTTAACAGATCTGTCTTTAGTATTGAATAACACTATAGTAAAAGGTGTATTAGGGCAATGGGTCAGGGATGAGATTAATCCGAACCTAACAGGGTCGGTCCCTTGAAATTTGCCAAACTGGTTATTTTCATGTTGGTGCTGAGTTGTTAACGGTAAATAACATTACTTGTGTTCGGTACTTACCACTGGACTTTGCAATACAGATGGCTGTCTCCAGCTTGTCTCCAGTAAGCATCCAAAGGCGGATTCCAGCATTTCTCAGAAGCTCCAGCGAGGTAGTTACATGGTCCTAAATGGATAGGTTATTATCCAGATCTAACTGATTGACACGGGTTGGGAATGGCAAAGCCTATCTTCAGCAAACAGCTTGTTCTAGGTGTTTTGAGATATTTCTACCAGCCTAAGAATGTTAACTTACCTGCAACTTATCCTCTACTCCTGTTAAACACAGTAAATGTAGGTCTTTCTCTAGCATTCTATTGACAACATCGGCCATGTTTTTAGAACGATTAGTGACAGACATCTGAAAATTATTGGCTTTTTTAGTAGGTTTTTATTCTTATTGGGCACAATTAGCTTGTGGAAACCAAATCTCATCGGTTGTATTCTACTAAATAGCGCAAGCTATAGTCGGCGGGCCAATCCAGAGCTGGTTATCGGACCCGGTCTTAAATTTTGGAGGCCGGGCGGATAACCGGCTCTGGACCAATCAATCGTTTGCAGCTAAAGGTCTAATAAAGTCAAATTAGAGCATATATTTGCTCTAATTGTTACAATAACCTTGCAGTTCGTACAGTAACCCCTTGTAAGCGATTAGTCCGCCGACTATATATTCAGTTGAGAAGTCTGTATTATATTTTTTCAGTCAATCGGGAAAAGGTCGTCAAAATTTTCGACCCAGGACTGGGAATTTCACGGGCCGGCGCGGGTCAGGGATGAAAATTCGAGCAGTCGGCCCGCACAGGGCCGAAAATTTAGAGACTAAACCAAAACAGAACCGGCGAAAACAGAACTGCCCAAAACAGTTGTTTTTTTATTGTTTTCGCCCGTTCTGTTTTTGTGTAGTCTCAAAATTTAAAAAAAAGGCCCGCGCAGGGATAACTTTTATGAAAAAATCGACAGATTTAGGTGAATATTTTGGTAAATAGTATCCAAAAACATCAATAGGTAAAGCTTGTTGCATTATTTATTGTTAATGCCAGAAAATGGCACCGAAAACTAACTTGTTGAAGAATATCCGCTAAAAAATATGAAATAGACTAGGGCCGGCCCGGGCCGGGGCCGGCACGGCCGGCCTTTTCCCAGCGCTGGTTCCGGCCCTGCCTACCACCTTATAATGCTCTTGCCACTCCCAGTTTTAATTTACTTTTGTCAAACCCATGAGTGGGAATCTAGCTCGGTTTCACGAAATTCGGCCCCGAACCGGCAGAATAATTTTGACCACTGCGGTTCCGGCATATTTCCATCACTGGGCCAGACCCGCTGCAAGCCCCTACCTTAGCACTATGGTACATTCTGTTGAATTGTTCATACTCGGTCTGACTGAGACTCCTTTTAGCGACAACAAGTGTGCGCAGTCCCTCTCTGGCCATGTTGCTGCATTCTTCTTCCAACCAATCATTGTATTGAACCATTCCGGCCATTACTGTATCAGCTCCTTTCATTAGGAAAGAAATCTCGTCTGATTGGTCGTCCTGAACACCAGGGTGAGAATTTCAAGGGCTGGCACGGGGCCAAAATTTGTAGAAAAGAGCCGGCCCGGCCCGGCCTTTTTTCCTTGGCCGGGTTATTGGGGCTTCGTTTTTGAGAGCACTCGGGGGATCCGGAATTCAAAGCGTGAGCTTAAATCTATAGTCTGCTTCAAAGCCTAGATTGCATGGCGCCGTCCTCATCCGATGGGGGTGGTGTAACAAAATTTTGTTTTTAAAATATTGGAAATTGAGTAATTCAGAACCTTTTTATGGCAAAGCTTTTCAACTGCGCGCATTGAGCGAGGTCGGGAATGTAGTTTAGGTTTTGGAACCTTACTATGGGATCATATAACAATCGTGAAGCGCATAGCCTATTTGTTCATCTTTTGTAACATATCCACACGAAATACAGAATAGGAACAGTTCCTTGTTTAGTTTTATATGTTTGCTTATTGTTTAAGTTTTCGACTTATGCATTCATTAGTACTGGAGAAGCTTATTATCCTTTTCTAGCTAACCTAAAGTCGAAATTATACCGAATCCTACAATAAACTCACTTTGATAATGATTCCCATTCTCTTGCTCTCACTTGTAAATGGAAAAAGGTGGAGAATCTAAAAAGTTTTGTATGATGCAATCTTGTTTGATTTCTTTCGGAAAGACGTTTGCAATAAGCTGCACAACTGATAACCATCTATTTTTAATGGATCTAACCTGATAATTCTTGGTCTGCCCGTTGTTTAGCATCAACTGCATTGAGTGTAAATCTCGGTTGGACAGACGAACACCGACCGTCTCAGTCCATTTTACAAGAGCAATCTATAGTAATATTTCACAGTATTGGAGGTGTCCCGATCCGCGAATCGGCCGAGCCCAGTGGCCGTATTCACGAACGTTCCCACTCGGGAAAGGGAACGCATATTCCCGGCGGGACCTACGGGAACAAAAATCGTTCCCGGAAGAGAATGTTTAATGCACGGAAATGGACGAAAGAGTTGATGAATACCGTTTTGTCGGGAATGTTCCCGCTTGAAGGCTTTTCGTTCCCGTTCCCGTGACGGGAATATTGGTGAATACGGCCACAGGAGGGGCAATTTTGCTGAGAGATTGGGCCCGACCCACGGTTATTCATTTAGAAATTTTGTTTAACTCTGGCGGTGAAAAATAGTACGAAACCTTCTCCTAATCGGTTATTATTGATTACTATATTGTACTCTCATTTTTATAACCAGACTATTTAGTAAGATATTGTTTATATACTGCGCACCCGACTCTGTTTTAAATGCCAACGAAAGTAAGATATTGTGGTTGAATTGCAAAATTACGCTCATGCATTCACGTTATAGTTGGATGAGATGGGATATCCAGCCATTCTGCATTGATTAGATTATTATTGTATATCACTACCTCATCAGGACTAGCAGCTTGGTAGCTGAGAACACCGTCCTCAACCAGCGGAGTAACATTATGACACAGAGCAATCGACTCCACTGCGTTTTGCAGCTTCACAGATAAAGCGTGTCTAAAACGAACAATATAATTATCTATGCGTACCTAATATTTTAAATTAATATATTGTTTGTAGTTAACGAAAGTTGCATATAAGTGAGAAAATTCTATGTCTTGTTGATTGAATCTAAGAACCATCGATAACGATTCTCATTTTCCGAGTGACTGATATTAACGCTTCGCCAATCTGCTTTTTCACCAAAATCATAATAACTGAAATCGCAGGGACTACACCAAAACAGAACCGTCGAAAACAGAATTGCCCAAAACAGAACTGCTTCCCAAAACAGAACCGGCCAAAACAGAACTGCTAACCAAATGAAAAAATCCCTTTTTTTTTGCACATATTTTTAATATTATCCTACAGTGTTTATTGAGTGGAAATAACAAAAAAAAAATAACAATTTCGGAGAAAACAATAAAAAAACAACGCATCGGAGCGCGGGCGTAGTTCTGTTTTGGGCAGTTCTGTTTTTGTGGTTCTGTTTTGGGCAGTTCTGTTTTCGACGGTTCTGTTTTGGTGTAGTCCCAAATCGCAGACAAACAATGAGGCAGCATCTTAAAAAATCTGAGCCGTATTAAATTGTTGCGCACCGTTTCAACGGAACGAATTATTTCCCAACTATAGATATCATGAGCAAACACCAGAAAAGATTTCACGTTACATATGGCCTCAAAACGAATGAACTCATAGGCAGATTAATAAACAACATCAAGGAGCAAACAAAATTAAAATACAAATTCATCATCATTGAGCCCGACTGCTCAGCCGACAGAGTGAAAAAATATAGTGATATCCTGCGAAACCCCATCAGGATGCCGCACATTGAGATTTTAGGTAAAATCACTCCACCACGAGTGAAAATTGACGAGCACCCAGACAAAAAAATAAATCCATGGAATATGTACAAGCTCCTTCGTGGTACAACACCACTTCAATTGGCATCGGCGGTAATATCCATGGTAAGTCAATGCATGTACAGAACATCAACAAGCTATCACGATGAAAATAGCTGCATAAATCGCCAAGGAACATACACATGACATTTGATTAATACGTTGAAGATATATATCCTCGGCCGAGCAGTACTCAACTGAGTAATAATAAAAAAATGAGTGCCAGTGAAGTGTATAACACCGTCTCCATCAACCTCCAATTAATGAAGGCAGCAAAATATTTCCCAATTCTGCATTTCAACCAGCAGCTCCAACAATTCTGTACTCACAAAAAAGCGCCATCAACATTCCACGACCCTCATACAGATGTCGTAAAGGTTATATCCTGCTGAACGAACAACATAAATAAAAATAACCCGCCCAGCTAAATTAAATCACATTAGTACAACAGCACGAATACAAGATCTAAAGAAAAATTCGCCGATATCTAATCCTATATATCCAATATATATGATATATCTAATCCTAAAATTGATGGGCCAATTCGTGAATATAAATTAAACTAGCTCCTGAAAATATCTCTCACACATTTTCGTAAGCAAACTAACAAATCGATTCACCGGAATAGCTCTAACACGATCTTTAACCAATACGACCACCTTCCCAGTCAACATAAGTCAAGAATTTTTGAAAATGACCATTCAATTTCATAAATTATTTAAGACTAAGCCTAAAATCTACGAAAGTGCAGTTGACGACCGCCGCTCAAGCGTGCAAATGTGAAATAACAGGAAAGTTGGACGATAGCCAAGGTTTTGCAATGTTTAGGCCACGCCCCTCATTTCTCACGCCGATTAGGCCACGCCCACAGATTCCCACCGATTTCGTGGGAACCGAGGGGCGTTTCCCACGGTAAATGGTGACACGCCCCTTTTTTCCCAGGGTTTTCGTGAGAATTTGGGGGCGGCTGGAATTTTGACGCCATTTTCGGTCAGTAATGGTCATTTCGATTTTTGATTGGATTTCTGCTCTTGGAAGAAGAGTGAAGTAATGGGTGATTTCAACACCAAGACGGTAAGTGTTTAGTTGTTGTTCGGAAATACCTCTGCTGTATAATATACTTGCTAGCTTTCAAAATTCATATGTGTTATTAGATACTTTGTTGGTGTATTTTTCATACGTTTATTTTCAGGTTTTAAAGCCAAGAGGAATTGTTACGAAGCAGATGCTACCGCTTCGGGATAGCAGACCTGCGAAGTCAAAGACGCAACACGAGCTGTTGCAGCTGAACTCCTACAAGGTGACTCTTCAGCTGCGATCAAAGAAGGTTTGTTGTCTCACTAAATTCCAATTGCTGTTTTATTTTATAGGAACTTCAGCTGCCGACTGGGAAGACGCTGTTGCAGCTCCGACCAAGTCTCTGTGACTCCCGGCAAGAAGAATTCGAGTCGAGGTAAGATTTCCAGCGTCTTCTTCTCAACTTTGTTTTATTTAGGGCTAGCTCGCCCACCTCGATCTCGTCTGGCTATGCCACAGAAGAGCACGACTACCACAGTGATCACCATGATGGTGATTCTTCCACAAGAAGTCGCAGCTCGGTTAGTGTTGGCTTACTTGCGGGAATGGATATTTTTGTTCAGGAACACCATGGTGGAAGCTCATGGAAGAGCACAACGCAGTTCGAAGTGATGCAGAGGCGCATGGCTGAAGCAGCATGGACTGCACAGCCCTTGATGCCTCAAAATGGAAGCGTGTACGTTTGATTTCTGTTTCAATTCCGGGCAATCCGACCGATTATGGTTTTCCATGAAGGTGATTGGAGACTGGGCGCATTACTCTGTCTGTTAATGAGCTTAGGGTACTTGAACACTGGGTATCTTCTAAGTGCTGTATTCAGTATATACCTTGCAAGAGGACTCATCAACCGTGACAGTGCCACAAGCTTTATTTTGCAGCAAATTGTAGCGTTTTTTCCAGTCAAGTATCACCCCACCTCGTACTTATTTTTTCTTCTATTTAATTTATTTTTCTCGTTTCAGCTGCCCCGTCGTCAACTCTCCTATGTGTGGTCTCTGCGGAGCCAGTGGAAGTTCCGCCCATTCTACCAAGGGCTGCCCACTAAGAAGACGTCACTTGTTCCAGTAGGAACACTCGGATTTTAATTTTTTTTTTTACTTTTTATGATTATCATTATTATAGTTGTTTGTGAATGCAATTTTTATGTAATAAATATTGATTGTTTACTTTTTGTTTTTAATGCTTGGGGGTCTTTTGTCTCTGGAACTTTTTGCAGTGGTTTTGTTTTTTTACACTTATAGGTAGTGCTAAGTCTTTGTAGTACATAATCTGTGATAGCCAATGAATCTAGTTGATGGAATCATGGTTTACTTCAATTCTGAGTATTTGCCCACCTTCCTAATGTGCCTTCATAGGCGCTCTTCAAACGACATTGGACATCTTCGAATGCATCTGAGCCGAAGCTAACAGTACCGAGATGGATCTGGAAAGTGCGGAAAGGTCATCTTTATAGATTCTAGCTTCGGTGAATGGGAGTCATCTTTATCTTACCAAACCGTTCAGCAGTACGTAAACGTAATTTTGTAACCAAGTTTATATAATGAAACACTGTTTCATTTGAAGAAGTATCGATATACAGTGTTACCTTTTTGAAATGCATTTCGTTTTTGGTTAGAGTTCCGGTCTTATCACAAAGTAGATACGATATGCGACCGAGTTCTTCCGGGATCGTAGATGAACGCGCCACACTATCCGGTATCATTTTATCACGACCTATCTGCCATGCGTAGAATAGCTGAAACATTTGGGATCTGAATTTGACAATTATGTAGTATTTTTCAACTGGAACTGTTTACATATAAATAGGTGCCTACTTCGTCTATCATCTAGTTTATTTTAGGTTATTTGAGTGATATATTATCTAACCTTTGCTAATTCCATGTTGACTCTTAATGATATAGGGATGATATAAGATAAAAGTAGCATAAATCGTATGAGGTATCTATACCAATTAGTGTCAATACCCTTAGCTATAACAAGAATCACAGAAAATACGCTCAGAATCATGAAGAGCAGCTTTGTTAGGTCGTTCACCTAAACTATCAAGTATGGATTTTATGAGGGTTTTTTTTCAATTTTGGGGCTCCGTGTCCCATTTCCAATGTCACCACTATCATCAGGATTCAAAAATATTTTTACAGGATGCCAGACAGCATGTGTCAGCCCACTGTGGTCTGTAAACAGTTCGAGTGTGATGGGTACTTCTGAATTCCGCTATACAATGTCTCCCCGTCAGATTTCCTGCTTTCCAATAAAACTTGAAGGACTGTTTCAGTGTCCTACAGGGAAAATAGATGCGTAACCGTTAACTTCAGACTACCGTACCGTACCTCATAGTCGAGCAGGCCAACTTTGCTCTCAGGCAATGTGGTATTCATGACGGATCTAGTTTCACGGCCGGTGTAGACAACAACACCTAACGCAGTACCAGATGCAAGTACTGTATTGGCCCACAGCACATTTTCTACATTTAGCGAACTCTCCTGATTATTATCAACGTCTAGAACCTAAACTATCTTAGTTAAATATCATGTATTTAGGTTCTATACTCTACTCTGTGTAGGAAAAAACTAATTAACCTAACCTAAGCGCCGTATATTGGCTAGGTTGGCAATTCTGTTCGGGACGGGTTCGGCCGAGCTGGTTACCGGCCCCACCTGAAATTTTGAAACCCAGGCAGGTCCGGGCCTGCCGCATAACCACCTCTTGGTTCAAGTACCCGGGAATTCCGGGGTTCCCGTCCCGACACAGAAAATGGATAAATCGGGTTAATTAAAATAATTTTTCTGTTTAAAAATACATTAAAAATATAAAGTTCAAATTAAACTAACCCTAAATGTTCCTACAAAGTCATAAATATCCTTTTGTGGTTTCTCTGCATAGATCTCACATGGCTTCTCTATTATTTCCTAATTAAGAAACTAGTGATTATTGCATTTAATGAATTAGACTATTAGACTACTATTTCTTGTTATGTCACTATTTATATCTGTGCTCTTTTGTTGAGTCCATGCATAATTAATTATCGTTTCTCTAGTCTTAGGTCTATTTTATACACTAACCGCTTCGGTAACTAAATGTTGTGTAAATGGTATAGCTACTCTTAGCTTCCAGTCTGTCTCGCCGTCTAGTTGGTCTGTTCGAACAAAGCATGTACCCTAAATAGGATATGGAGATAATTATTTAGTGAGTGACAACGTTGTTACTATGCACAACATGTTGAACTAATCGGTTAGGCGAAGTGGTAAGATGTGCAGGTTGTTGTTCATCAGTGTTTTCGTTGTAAGAGTCATAGGCCTTTTTCTCAACCGACAGAAAACGACTGTTTCAACATGATGTGTATAGGTAAGAACGGACCTTTTTTTTTCGCAACCCTCAGCTAGGGCTGCTGCGTGAAATTCCAACTTCTAAAGAAACTAATGGACTACGGACCAGTCCGTAGTTAACATTTTTTGGGCCTGCCCGGAACTTCAAATTTTACCGCTCTCATTTTCATTTCTACCACTACCTGTTTCTCCGAAGTTCTAAGTAGCACAACATCAGCCGGAACTCTCCGATCTTTGTGGATAACTATAACATCGCCAACTTGTATTTTACTGAAAATATCAGAGTTTAAATCTATTCATCCTAAAAGTATATATATTCTTTTCTGTAGTAGGCAATTCGAAATAAAGCGCATAAACAGTTGGAAAATGTAAGGTTCGGCCTAGTCTGGCTGAGGCTGAGCTGTTAATTTTCCACTTTTTCACAGGCAAAAATTCTGATTTCCGTTTTTTTTTTTTGAAAATCCCGATTCGTACCTGCTCTTGATCTCCACTCGCAGTCCGTCTTTCCCCAGTATCTCATATTTCTCCGCATTTATCATTCTATCGCGGAGAAAACGAACAAAATCATCCAGCGCCTCCCGGATGAGGGTGATTGTTAGAACGAAACTCTAGAAAACAGTTTATATTCCTTAGATTATTAATATGATCCGTTTTTTACAATCGTATTCTTGTTGGCAGGTTAAGGTCAATTAGAGGTAACTAGCAGAACGATCAAACTAGGCGAAGGCCGGGCTGGGCAGACCTAGTTACCGGACCGGCCTGAAATTTTGAAACCCAGGCCGGGCCGGCCGGATAACCACCTCTTGGGCTGAGCCTTTGATTTTTTACAGTTTTATCTTTAAAAACGCTCTGTTTCTGGTAAATACTAACAATAAGTTATAAAGATATAATAAATATTTACACGGCTTATTTAACCATTGTCTTCATTAAATCAATTTTACCTACCAGTGGTCCCCAATACGTAATAATTGATCCTACTTGAATTGCCGGTATAAATTGGCTACAAGCCATAATTAAGAAGTATAGATTAAGAAAGAACTTAAACTGTTGAAACAGAACCTGAAATGGGAGTCTTATATTATAATCAATAAGATTAGGAAATAAAACTTATTCTATCTCTAGAGACTTTACTTTGACTACTAATTTATAGTCGCCATTGTCAGAGCTACGACCAAAATGGTAGAGACCGTATTAAACCCTCAGGAATCCACCCCTATAAGACCACAAGCTGTAGTCCCTTCATTAATATAGTCTGTATCAATAGCTTGGTTTCCAGCAAAGTACATGTGGCCAGAGCTGGTTACCGACCCGGCATAGCCCAGCCCGGCCGGATAACCAGTTCCCGGGCAGTTTTTGACCGGAGTTTTTAACATCGCTGTTCTCCAGGCACTGACCGCGCCCTAACACGGCCACCTATCAGGCAAACTCAGGCAAACTCTAATTTCAGGCAAACTGAATTTTTCAAAAAATGTTCTTTTTATTGATTTTTTTATTGTTCGTCGGCTCCCCTAACACAACGATTCAGAGCAAAATCGGATAGCGAAAACTTGGTGCACGATTCCTGGATATATTTGACAGTTAACTTATATGTATTTTGGTACCATTCCCTAGCCCGTAGTCTGATCTAGGAAAATGAGTTTTTTGGGAAAAATACTTCAGTAGTTTCATAGAAATATTGAGTTTAATTTATATAAAGGGGCACAGTCCTTTGACCCCACTGCGGACGTTACCGAGCCGTGTAGTACAACCAGTCATACCAGGCAACTGACAAGTTACTCTTTTTTAGCCATAGTTATATTTATTATTTATTTATTTATTAAAGACCACCTACCACCGGTAAAAAGTTAAATATGTTGTATTTCTGGTTACAGACTCTGTTCGCAGTGTAATTCCCTTGGGCTCCAACTCCAAGAATTATTGTACGCGATTGAAAGCGGGGTTGGCCAATGTTGAAAATGGTTCGCCACCAACTAAATGAAGTAAATGGTTTAAAACATAAGGTTAGAAATATATAGGAAGTTAACATATTGCATAGAATAAACAAAAACAAGGATGAGAACGGGCCGGCCCGCTTGTTTGCAAGCTCCTTGCACCAGCTCAGAGGTGGTTATCCGCCCGGCATGTCCGGGCCGGGTCGGTAACCAGCCCTGGGCCCACTTCCCCAAATATCAGCTTTCAGTTCACCCCAGAGCTCCGGTCAGAATCTTTCGACCCAAGATGTTCCCAATATAATCTTCAGGACTCAAACATGGGATTACCCCAATTCACTTTTGGTTAAAAAACAAACCATTTCGGCTAAAAAATTCGAAACTTGCCATTTTTCTCCATAAAGTTAGGCAGAATCTGAGCTCCTATGTACAACTTCTTTTGAATTTTCATATAAACTTACGAATTCTGTCTAATTTCCACAGTTGGTGGTCCTACTTCCGCGTTTTTCTGGCATTCTTCGTGCTCCTTCAACTCTGTCAGTCGAACATCGCAGCTCATTTGGTTCTCAAGACGATTTTGGTACTCCGATACCGTAACCCAGTAGCCACTGTCGGAAGAAAAAAGACGAGCAAAGCCTATAATAACGGTAGGAGTAAGACTATATTAGATTTTTCCGAGAATTAAAGGTCTAAGTAGTATTGGTAGTCTTTCGATTTGATGTTTGGTACCCGAATAGAGTCCAACAATAAGGCCCTATTCTGAGCTGGTTATTCGGACCGGCCCGGCCTGGGTTTCAAAATTCCAGGCCGGGCCGGTAACCAGCTCGGGCCCTATTCATCAAGCATCAAACTGTAAGGAAGTTGCCCGAGCCCTCTGAGTTGGGTAAAATATCGAGTTGCCGGTAGTTGACGGGTAACTTTTATGTTCATTCTTTGTGTGCGGTTAACTTCACCATTAAAGATAAAGCTTAATAAATACAGCAACTGATATACTAACTGGATTTGGTTAAAATTGACTATCCAGATCATATCTGTGCGTTATTGATACAAAAGTTATAGTAAAAAGGCCTTTAGAATTTCGTTGTCCGTTCGGAATAGCATTACTCAGAAGAAAGGGCGATCGGGCCTGTGGCAGGCGAATGGCCCGTTTCGGGCTAATGGCAAAGTACAGGCTGTTATATTCGCACCTCTGTGTAAGCTAGTAAATAAATCTCTTGTACATTGACTATAAAATAGTAACAATGATCACAAGAACGTCTGGAAGTAGCGAAAAAACTAACTACGGGCGAGAAAAGAAACGGCAATTTATTATATTAAATAAATCAATTGATCGAAGATGATGAATTCCTAAAACAAAACGCCAGTGTGACGCAAATAGCAGCATCAGGGGTGGCATGCCCCATTATTGCGAAATTCCAAATTTTTTACCAAAACTTCCAATTTTGAAAAAAAAATTTAAAAAATTTGGAAAATTTGGAACATTTTTGATCGGTTCGGAAAGTGAGGGCCGGCTGTCGTTTCATAAAAGTACGGCCGGGCCGGGTATGGCCTCATTTTTTCCAGCCTTGACCTTAGCAGAATGTACTTGTATGAACTAGAACCATTACTCTCATATCTATCATTAGCTATATAATATCACTATCATGGAGTTAGGCGATGTTAGATTGCATTTTTGAAAAATGCAACGATTTTTCATTCATTTTTTTATAACGCCGCCTCTCTTCATGACATTGAGCTGGAAATCTAGCTTTTGATGCAGACTATATACTGGAGTTGGGCGTTTTGACCCGTTTTAGCTCATCCCGGTTTCGGGTTCAAACGGGTTGGGGGAAAAAACAGGGTTTCGGGTTGAGCTCAAACCCGAATTTCAACCTGGGTTTCGTTTTTTTCGGTTCGAGCTGCCCAACTCTATTATATACAAAACTAAGTTCATCAACTTTAAGGAATCATCCGTTTTTAGTTTTCTTATTAAACCTAGTAACTTCTGTTTATATCGATTCCTTATATTTTAATTTCACAAATATTAAAAACAATTTCCCCGTCACATTCTTGCACAATGACTAAGCGAAGCCATTCTCTCGATTATGAAAACAACAAATTTCTCGTATTTTTTGAATAAAACGTTTCTAGACTCTTTGCAGTATCAATTTTGTTCAAGAATACAAGTAACAAATGAAAAATCTGCCGGTTATTGTGAAAAACAATAACTCTGACCAAAAGGGTTTTTTAAAGTTCCAACGGAGGAGGCTTGATTAATTCGGATACCTTAACACTGCCGAAAGATATAGTCCTCAGCAACAGGGGTGGCAAGCTCTTATCAGAACTTCCAGGCCCTGACCAGCCGGGCCGGCCATATATTTTGTAAAAAAATAATTAAAAAAGTTGGAAAATTTGGAGCATTATTGATCGGTTTCGAAAGTGAGGGCCGGACCTCTTTTTACAAAAGTACCGCCAGGGCCGGCCCTCACTTTTGCCAGCCCTGGACCTCAGCAAGAACAACTTCACCGCAGCAGCAGCTCTGAGTTATCAAACATAAAAGGGGCATTCAGGTAACATTACCTCAGCTTACAACGCTAGTAACTTGCTTTAAACTACACAGACCTCTTAAGCTAAATCGCATCTTTGTTGATTCATAAATATAGTTGTTAATGGTTAAAATCGACTAACAGCTTCAGCCGCTTGTCAATTGGACGATTTTGTTACAGCTGTGCAAATATCGAATTTACTAATTTTGAACGATTCTATTATAAAAATCATGAAAGTATCAAAAAAGTTTGGTATCTCTGGTTTTAGTGAAGAAAACATGTTCAAAAATCCTTATTCACCAGTCAAATAAATGGTAAAAACTTCATATAATATGAAGTTATCGGGAAAAGGTTGTAACTACTACAATAAATAAGAAAATATTGTTAGGTTATATATATTTTAAACAGAACGATAACAAGTAAATGATAATGATGAAATCTAATTATTTAAGAATCCATGGATTCCTTACTTCTCAATTTTCCACGAAACGCTAGCTAGGAGGTACAAGTTAACTGTTATCTATACTCGAGCTAGGCAACTATTTTGAAAAACAATGGTGCCCATAGTTGGGCTCGGTTCGGCCAGGGCTGGCAAAAGTGAGGGCCGACACGGGCCGTACTTTTGTGAAACGAGGGCCGGTCCTCATTTTCGGAACCGATTAATAATGCTCCATATTTTCAAAATTTTTGAATTTTTTTCAAAATTGGAAGTTTTGGTAAAAAATTTGGAATTTCGCCCTGTCCTTGCCACCCTGGGCTCAGCCCGGCTCGAAAGAGTTGAGCTCGTCTTGGTCCGTTTTTTGGAAAGCGAGTGTGCGGCTCGGCTGGTTTCAAAACTGGGGGAGCTGCCCATTTCCAATTTATACTCTTGTATTCATATATTATGAGATAATATAATGAAATTTGTTGCATTCTGTAAACAGTACTGCATAATTCTGGCACTCATTGAATTATAGGGTTTCTTTACAGCTAAACTACACCCTCAACACATGAAATTATCCCAAACCTACGTTGTTTTGCAATAAATTCAAATCTAGTCTTAAAACATTACAATAAAAATAACTTTTGAAAGGTAAATTGAAGCTCAGGCAACATTTCAATTCTCGAAAGTCTGTGAGCTCTGTATAACTAAGAAGGATTCAACTTCCCAAGGAAGCAAAAAGGTATGGCTAAAATAGCCAAATGCAAAATTTATGGGAGTTCATGAATTCGTAATTAGTCTCCGAATAGTGGTGACTCTTCAGGTAGTGTCTTTCGAGCATACCGCGGTATAGAGCCAGCATTCCGCGGCAACCTTGACAACGCGTTTTCATCAGGCTGCTTGAAATTAGAAACGACAACCTGATTAAACCAACTTTATTCGAATTGCAGCTGACTATAGCACCGGAGCGTATCATGAGGAAACAGGAGTTTAGTCAGAGATGCCAACATGGCATATTCTAGGGGTTTGAGAGTACCTAAGGTTTGACTTCATATTAGATGTCAAAACTCAAAACCAACAAAAGAAAATGAAAAATGAAAAAATAGTGAATGTTTACCGTGAAATCACCCGAGTATCATCGTTGTAAAACACATAAAAACTGCCGCATACCGCTGGCGAAACCAAACAAAATTATCATATTTGGCAACAATACTGTATTTATTTAGTTATACTATAGTCATCTGCCATGTTTCTAACAGACAGTTAACAATAACAACTTTTACAAAGGCACAGATGTCATCTTCATTCTTTTCCGAAGACTTGTGTACGACAATGAAATATATGAATTTTATGAATGCCTTTGGTAGATAATAAATTCCAGATCATTTAGTGTGGCGAACGTGCCCGACGAAATTCTCACTCGGGGGAAAAACGAATTGAACAATCTTGCTAGTAAACCCAAGAAATTATCCCTCTCTACACTCTAACCAATCACTAAAAACACATACAATAGTAGAACACTTTATGAAACTGAATAGAACAAACTTGGCGTAAGAATAAATAACTTAAATAATACATCTCGAAAACTTTAATACAAAAACGGTACCAACTTACTAAGTCAGAATATACATGAACCGATAAGTAAGACCTGTACTAGTCAGAAAAGAAAACTAACGGGATGTTGTGTAAAGTAGGATACAAAGAAACGATCACACGAAAAGAGGAACATGGTATTATTGAGGGGCTGAAACTACCGGGACAACCATCTCGATTAGCACAACTGAGAAATGAATAGCAACAGCTTATATAACAAGAAAATAAAAGAGAAAGATTAAAACAGTGTCGAATGGAACAAGAAATAAAGCACATGCATACCCAAGCAGACTATGGAAGATAAGTATAAATGATACGACCGATGTACGAAGCAATGAAAGATATGCAAAAAAGGGCGCAAATAACACTCAATACTTTTATACAAGAAGCCATAATTAGTACATCAAAGTGAAAATTAAACGTCGGCATAGCACCTCTTTAATGAATTTAAATAGAAAACATCTGCATTAATTAACTTTAGCATAACTTGGGGGAGAAAACTTCCTACGCAGCGCCTTAATGATGTACAAGGGAAGACATGATACCAAAGTAATTATTGTGGTCTTGGAGATGAACATCCAGGAGAGAACAAATTGTCGATCGAAGTATTGGTCAAAAATTAGCAACGAGATTGCATACAAGCCAAGAGATAGAGCCTGAATTAGAAAAATTATTAAAGGATATAGATCAAGTTCAACAAAAAAGTAGGGTCAAAAAAGTTTTACCTGTGCAACCAGCATAGCCCAATGCCAAGTGTGTATCGTCATTGCGACCATAATCAATTCTGTGATAATTAGAGCAGAAAAAGAAATGGACACCACATGAATGAAGTCATTGTCGAAAATGAGCAGCGCACCATACATTATTACAGCACCTGAGAGCGACCAAATATTAGAAACCAGTCATCTTAATAGAGATAACCTACCTTGGTAAAGACTGATTAGAACCCATATACAGAACGTCTTGTAAGAGAGCGAACGACCTTTTCCCAACTCCTTGTACAGTTCCGGATATGTCAGTGCATTTGAAGCTGTAACATCACGATCGACTACTAGTGAGAATACAGGCAACATAGTGTAGGCAGTGGAATATCTAAAATTACACAGTTCACAAATGCTAAAATGACATGTCAAACTCACGCAACCATTAGGACTCCTTGATACAAAGAAACAGAAGCAAAATAGAAGACGCAAGAGAATATTGCTTGCATCACAGAAATAATGAGGCCTCGATGCATTACGAACTGCGACAGTGCACAAGAACGCTTATAACAGAATCTACCGTGCACAAGAAGTAGTCTACACACATGAGAAAACTGTGTAATAGAGAAATCTGCGGCTAATGACGCTTGTTTTCCTAGAATTTAATATATGGCATAGGAGAAAAAATTAAATAATTACCTTCGTTGGCATCAATTCCTATTCCTGCATGAGCTGCTTGAATCATACTGACATCGTTACCGCCATCACCGATAGCTGCAACACGCAGAGGTGCACGGTACTTTCTCAAGAGCTGGACTATTTGGGCCTTAAATATATCTGTTTAGTTAGCCATTTCTAGATATCTCACCTTCTGCTCCGGGGAACAACGACAGCAAACAACGGCGGTGCAAGCACAAACAAGTTCAGCAACCTAATTTAAGAATTTAAAAAATAAATCAAGCCAAAAGTGTTACCTCCGCTTCGTAATATTGAAGGCATACATTTAGTGCAGAACCTTGCATAACCAATGCAACATCATTCTTTCGTCGCAAGTTGTTCAGTTCAGTATGGGCTTCCGTTCTGTTTTGCACGTGACCAAAAACATGAACATTATCCGATCGATTGAACAATCCACTGGATTTCGCAATGCAAATGGCGGTTTCTAATTTATCGCCAGTCAGCATCCAAATCTTGATGCCCGCATTTCGTAGCAGCTCCAAAGAAGTAGTGACTTGATCCTAAATTAAAACAATAAAGAAACATATACACCTAAATTATACCTGTAGTCTATCTTCGACACCAGTAAGGCAAAGTAATTGGAGATCCTTTTCTAGTAGACGATTTACAACAGCTGCCATGGTTTGCGTACGATCAGTGATTGACATCTATGAAGTAACTTGCATAATACAACTGTATATATAAAATACCTTTGCTGAATGGTAGGCGCGATCAAACTGTTCGTATTCAGCCAGTTGAAGAGTTTTCCTAGCCACCACAAGTGTGCGAAGACCCTCTCTTGCCATGTTGCTGCATTCTTCTTCCAACCAATCATTGTATTGAACCATTCCGGCCATTACTGTATCCGCTCCTTTCATTAGGAGGGATATCTCATCAGTAGTTTCATCCTATAAATTTGTATTTTAAGAAATAAGCTAGGAAATCAAACATACTTTTACTATAATGCCCATACGCTTGGTCTCACTGGTGAAAGGAAACAGATGGAGGATCTAAAAAACAAAAGTAGGATGTCATACGAAAAGTGTTACCTGAAATTGCCGGGTTTGTCCATTAGACAACATCAATTGCATGGAATGAAGATCGCGATTGGCCAGCCGAACTCCAACAGTTTCTGTCCATTTTACCAATGCGACCTGATAATATAAAACATATGGAATATGGTGATATTTCCTACCTCATCCGGACTAGCAGCTTGATATGAGACACCTTGCGCTTCAATTATTGGAGTGACATTGTGGCATAGGGCGATAGCTTCAACTGCGGTCTGGAGCTTAGCCGAAAACGAATGTCTAAAGCACAATATATTCAGAGGAATAGCGACTAATAATGACTTCGCCAACCTTCCTGCGTATGCACTGGAAACGTGCTGCGCAACATCTTCGAATGCATCCGAACTGAATGAAACGGTCCCCAGGTGAATTTTCTTGAAGTGCATCTCGTTTTTGGTCAGCGTTCCAGTCTTATCGGATAAGAGGTAGGATATTCTTCCTAGCTCTTCTGGGATTGTTGAAGAGCGGACTACTGTGTCCGGAATATTCTTATCGCGACCGATCTGCCACGCGAAGAACAGCTGAAGTGGATTAATTAACATTCATTTAAAACTTTTATAAGAATACCTTTGCCATATCAAGATTTACGCGAAGCGAGATGGGAATTATGTAGGAGAAGAGAAGCACAAATCGCATTAGGTAGCGATACCAATTTGGATCCAAGCCTTTCATAACAACCATGACCGAAGACAGAACCATGACAAAGCAAAATAGCAGCTTGGTAAGGTTATTAACCTAAGAGTTGCGAAGGTCGATGTATATTCTACAAAGCAATTTACCTCCAAATCAAGCAGGCCAACTTTGCTCTCTGGCAATGTGGTATTCATGACGGATCTAGTTTCACGGCCGGTGTAGACAACAACACCTAACGCGGTACCAGATGCAAGTACCGTATTGGCCCACAGCACATTTTCTACATTTAGGGAGCCATCTTGTACTTGGTCTTCTGTGGTAACCTAAATTTCTAAGGCTTCTAAAGACCCAAACGAAAATGGCTACCTTGAATGTTCCAACAAAAGCGTGAATATCCTTTTGTGGTTTCTCGGCGTAAATTTCACATTGCACATTCATCATATCCTAAAAAACTTTTGATATGAGAACTATAGAAATATAAATACCGCTTCCGATTCGAGATGCTGCATGTAGGGAACTGCAACGCGCAACTTCCAGTCGGTTTCTCCATCAAGTTGATCTGTTCGGATGAAGCAGGCTCCCTAAAAATATATTTACATGAAAACGCTGTAGAACAGTAGCAGTAACCTGCTTTTCTGTGGTCCTGAGAAGAACAATGTCAGCAGGTATTCGCCTATCCTTGTGAATGACAATGACATCGCCAACTTGAATATCGCTGAATGAACATATGTGTTAGGTATAATAAGAAAGATACATACCAGCTCTTTATTTCAACACGCTGCCCATCTCGGGTGAGCTTTTCGTACTTTTCACCATTGAGTTCCTTGTCACGCAGAAATCGAACGAAATCATCTAGCGATTCTCTGATCAACGTGATAGTGAGCACGAATCCCTAAACAATAAATGTTTAGTGCACATTTAAACAAACGAACCAAAGGTCCCCAATAAGTAATAGGGGCTCCAATTTGAATGGCTGGAATGAACTGACTACAAGCCATCAGTAGGAAGTAGAGATTCAAGAAAAACTTGAATTGTTGGAAAAGCACCTAACAAAATAAATTAGCTTTGAGAAAACAGCAACAACTAACCAGCGGAACAAAACTAAATATATTGTATTTCTGGTTGCACACTTTGTTGGGTGCAAATCCGCCACCATCGCCTGTTACCGCTCCATATCCAATTCGTACTGTTCGCGAATGCAATACTCGACGTCTACCAAAGAAGTTCCGACAACATCTAAATAATCGAATTAAATTAAATGGGTTCAATAGGAAAATCGTCGTAGGTATTACTTACGATGACTGATTTAGATTGACCGTATGGGAAGTAAGTGTAGATTTGAGGCTCGCGGTTCGGTCGCGTAACTCGTCCAACCGAACATCGCTTCCCATTACCAATAAGGCAATATGTTCCGGTGATGATTGTTTCTAATTATCAACCAATGAGTTTTCGCGTCTATTCCAAACTCAAAATGAATTATAGGAAACATAGGAGAGGGAGAAAATCCCACAGAACTAGTTGACAACGTCGGCTGACAATAACTTGAGAAGAATCTATAAGTTTTCACTAAATATTGTAAAACGATGTATGAAAAAGTGTAGAAAACAACGATAAGGCAAGATGACGGATAGAAAACCATTTCGCACAATTGTGGGGTACTGAGTGCGCATTATGGATGAATGTTCGCCGATCGAATCACTCGCTATACACATATTTATAAAGCCAATACATTCATTTGCATATAGCGAAGTCTAGTTTGTACATAGTTCATGTGATGCCAAATGTAGATAGATAGAAGTAAGGGGAAAGATTATATTTAGGTAATTAGAATAGCTATATAAATAGTAGGTGGTTTCACAAAAGAGGATTACTACTTACAAGGTCATATAGTGAATGTTAGTAACGATCGAAAATTCGCCTGACTAACAGATGACTAATTCCGTGGCTAGCCAAACTGGAAAATGTCAAAGGAATGAAAACCGTTCATAGAATAGGCATTAAAGGCAATCAACTGGCATGCTTACCCACACCGAAGTATTATAAAATCAGATAAACGCACATACGTGGCAACAATCGTGTGAATTGAAAGATTTTGTTTTTCCTTCTACTACTGTGAAATCAAGTGGTAGAAGCAAGTGTTGTGGGAAAGGAATGGCGATTGAAAACATTGCGCACGATTGACAGTCGCCACCACACACACGCACGTTCCGGTTGATTGCAAATAAAGAATGGGAAATCAGTGCCACATTCCAGACTTCCAAAGAACCGTTTATGACAAGTATAGAAGGAAATCGAGTTTTGAAGGGTGTAGCGCGCAGTGTGGTTCCATCGAACTACGCGAGTGAGGTCGCTATTGCTAGTTATTTCGACAAGCGAACTGGCCACAGCATGGTTAATGGTCAACGCAGTTCATTTACAATGAGAGAATTGCAAGACATAATATAGTAAAACAAGTAAAGTATATGAACATTCGTGGGAAGAACTGCATATACATAGTTCGCACATAAGAAATGGTTAGAATTACTTTCAGAAAACAACAAAAAGCAAACGTTATACTATACAATTGCCCGTTGTCAGAAAAATCGAACGACTTAAAAAGCGGATAATCGATATAATACAGAGAGACTGAAAACATCCACCACAGAATTTAGATCAAAGACGAGAAAGAGAGAGAGAGAGAAGCAGATAGCAGGTGAAAAGTGCGCAGTAGGTAACTTTTGGTACCCACAGTTTTGAATGATGAAGCATACCTAGTGAGTGGCAAATAAAAAAAGTTTTATTATATGTACACTCAAGCAGCAAGCAAATATAGAAAACCTAACTTACTGATTACAGAAACTACAAATATTGTGGAAATATTTATTTTTTTAAATACCGCCTAACTGCATTGTAAAATTTTTCGGAATATCAAAGGAAGAGCATATAGAAAAAAGATGCGTCCGAAACTATTAGGCCATCTCGCAATTGTATGTAATTTGTTTGGCCGCACACTGGATGAAAACAACCAGTGGCAAGGGCCGGCCCTCCTATCAGAACTTCTAGGCCCGGGCCAGCCCCGTAAACAACCAAGAGAACCAAAAGTATGGTGGGTTACAGAAGTCAAACTACAACTAATTTTGATTATCATATAAGTTTTAATGAATGTATAATACTATAAAAAAATTGTGGTTACTAGTTGCATGGCAAATGCAGAGACGTTAGTCAGCATAAATAAAGAAATATATGAGCGAGACAAGCGATATTAAGTAGCAAGGCCATTGGACTCAATAATAGGTGCAGCAGCTGGCTGAATGGCCGAGGATGATGGGGCCGAAAAAGAAATACTAGGTGAATTGAAAAGACACAATAACGAATATTAAAGCATGAAACAGAAAAAAGCTAAGGAAACAACTAGGAAGTAGTAACGTGCCTATGATATATTGTCTAATGCTGAATAAAAGAACGACAAATCCGCACAACATTCAATAAACTAATATGCGTGCGTGCGGGCCAACCACTTCAATTGAGTGAGTTGCGCCGACAAACGTACAAACAACGGGGGAAATGAGAGCTCTGGACGGATCAGAAAATTATTTATCCCCATATGGTCAATCTTTCAAAACACAGTTCGGTGCTGAATTTTCAAAAAACTCACTTTGTCATGCTGAAGGAACTGGATGATCTAGAAGACGTTGGTAACAGATATTCACCGTCCGAACCGTCTATTACAATCTGAGAGAACTAGAATAACCATAAAAATCACCAGCTTAGGAATTTCGTGCATACCTCCGAGTCCGTCATTGGCAGTAA
Organism: Phasmarhabditis papillosa; assembly: GCA_034691345.1. Taxonomy (NCBI): domain Eukaryota; kingdom Metazoa; phylum Nematoda; class Chromadorea; order Rhabditida; family Rhabditidae; genus Pellioditis; species Pellioditis papillosa. The sequence continues at coordinate 12,129 of JAQGAV010000086.1, read as the reverse complement.
CCGACTAAATTCGTCAGCCTCCTCTTGGCTGCTTGCCAAACGACTATATCGCATATACAGTAAGCCACTACTTGTCAACAGTGGCTTTAATATATATGCAGGAAATTGTTAACTAAACGTCTAATTATGAAACATACGTATACAGCGAGATAACGATATAGTAACGCTGTAGCAACAGGAACTGCAATGAAAAAAAAGTAAAAATATATTTATGGTTCTAACATTAAACACTAGGAATCACAGAACTAATACCGGTTTCAACGTGTGGCAAAATAAGAGAAATTACAAGATACAATACAACACAATACAGACTAACAATGAAATTGTACTGGGGTAAAACTGAAAGCATTAAAACGGGGTTTCAGCAAGCTAACAAATAATTCAAACAATGACTAGAATAAAAACGTAAATTCTAAATAACAGCGACAAGTCCGACACCAATCAGAGATCCAATCATGGCAGATACAACGGTGGCAAGGTTAACAATGCTACCAGACACTTCTTTCAGATTCCTATCAGCCAGTCTGAAATAGTGGAAATTAAATGTAAATATGAAGCGATTAACCGAGCTACATTTCCAATTGCAACTGTAAAAAGTGTTCCGTGAGATATGCCGAAGAACAGCATTAATAACATAAAGATTCCATCGAAATGTAGAACTGTGGCAGAATGGAAACGTGGGTCGATGTTACACATTAGTATCAACGGAATGAACAAACTTCTCAAAAATGACAACGATAATAGTAGACGACTGGCCTTAATAAATTGACATTACAAAAACGCATAATACCATACCAATTTCACTCTTGAACCTAGGAAGCGCCCACAAGCATCACCAATATTGAAAGTGAGAAAGCAACAAATGGAAGTAAAGTAAGCTAAAAAATTAAATTATGGTAAATATCAACGCATCAACATACATTGCCATGTTTCATGGTTAGTAGTTGATTTCACAAGGCTAGCAACGGCGGGAAATGCTGATAGTGTTATAATCAAGAGAACAACAATTGACGTGAGATCCGTACCAGTCTAAACAAAAAAAATATAGGAATGAAGGAATGAAGAGTAAACCTGTGCAATGACAATTTCGTACTTTTTCTTGGATTCCATATCTTCGGAATCGTCAGGGTCGTCTAAAAGGGGATCCTGATCTTCAAAACCATCCACGGCAATTCTGGAAAATGTCAGACTTACACAAGGAAAATGGTCAAACCTGTCATGCATAGGTGTCACGTGATTACTTCGCCGCGACAAATAAATGTAAGAACAGGTACTGAGCATTGTAGTGACAACCGCAATGAAAAAGTACACCCGTCCATTGGACAACGCAGATGAAGTAAACGCCTAAAAAACAGATGATTATGATTCCGTTATTCTAAGTACCTGGCAAGCCATGCTAAGGAGGGCAGCTGAAATACCCGCAAATGCCTGTCCGAACATAACTAATTGCATCTAAATATACTTTGTAACAATTGAAGAAAACAAATGTATCATACGTAAGCTTCCGGATAAGTAGATGCCAATCCCAAAATGCCTCCTCCTATCAGACCAAGAGAGCCGAAACTGGCACATGCTGCCAGTGTTAAACTCGTATAGTAGAAGAGAGCTTGATCTTAAGAATGACGGGATAACTGAGAAGCCAATTGAAACTAACATTTATCGGTATCCAGGTAAGTGAATATAATAGTAGGTACAAATACAAGAGCAACTATTAAATGTCCAGCTATGACACGGAATGAATTAGTTAACCTAAATAAGTTGGTATCAATAAATAACGGGCGAAAACAAAATTACCTTTCAGTGAATAACAAGTTGAGAGTGGCTCCAATTATACAAGCGACACCACCGAATACCATTAGAAATCCTTCGAGAGATCGCTGATAGCTTGTTTGAGCTTCTTCACTGAAGAACAACGTTGAATTTGATTCAACAGTCACATTTCGTAATTTATAATCAAAATACTGAAAAGCAGCCGCATCGGATTACTGTGCAAATTGTTACAAACCTTGTGTGCGTTCATAAAAAGGTTATACGGAAGAAGTGAAGTCGTTGAAACGATAAAAAACGCTAATCCCACTCGGAAATCCATATTCGGAATGATCTCGAGCTGCCTTGGATGTAATTCACAGGTTAATAAATTGTTGAACAATCAAATGAGGATATCAAAGGGACATGCTCAACAGTCCTGAAATAGCTTAAATTATGCAATAATGAGCCAGTGACTAAAATAATATAAATAGAAGAACATAAACACATCAAGGATTAATAATATGGGCTGGATGATGATATAAAAGATGAATCACAATTGGTTTGCACAAAATCATCTGTTCAATTGATCGCAGCAACTATACATATGCTCGTGAGGCAAAAAATGTTACGATTATATCGAGTACGCAATTACGGTCGGTACTGATTGTTCACTTATTAAGTCTTAGAAACTTTTAAGACCAATTTTTTCAAGTCAAATTAAAACGTATATATCTAGATCAGAGAACATAGGGTGTAGTTGACAGAAGTATGATGAATAATCATATGGGATATGTCCCTCTTATTTGCAGAATTCGTGATAAATAAGCATTATGGTCACTCATCGGTCACACGTTCGCTATTACGAGGTCCTACAAACCGATATCCATATAAATTTTAGAATATTGTTATATGTCCTCTGGCAAGGACATATAACAAGAGTATAATTCTAGTACTGAAAAGCTTTCGAAAAGTTAAAACTTCGACTTCTTCGACATGCTAATCGGGATAGTTATTATAGATCACAAAGACGTAGTTTTATCGAACTTAGGAATGTGGATAAGTAATCGAACTTAGAAGACATCTATCTAGATAACGGCAGTTTAAATCCCGTTCATATATATTCCTCCACGTCTGCATAAACATTTCCAATTGAAAGACAACAAGCTCTTCTCTTCTCTTGCAAGAGAAACGTGGTCGACCAAGACCGGTCTGCTAACACTGAAAGTCTAACACTTTCGGTGAACTCGGATTTGATGAAGAAAATGCAGTTGTTGATTGTTGCAGAAACGACCTACATAGATCTATATGTGTTCTTTGACATCTCCTTTCCCATATCGAATGCAATAATTATTAGAAGTAATTAGAATTTGAAGCCCGAATGCAACAATAATGAAAAAAACCTCGAGTAATAAAGAATAAAAATGATAGTTGACACATATATATTATACCAGTCGTCTGAAACGTTCCCCCAAGTCGCCAGTACGGCCGTATTTTGCGGGTGATTTGCTTATTCAAATTTTCGTTTCGAGAGTTTTTCCGAAGTGTCGTAATTTTAAAAGTAGATCAATAAGAATCTACAGATGCAAAAAATGCACAATTATGTTCGTGTTATTACAAATATTTCGTGTGCTTCTTGTTTTCTGGAGTACGAATTGCTATATAACGAATGTTTAATGGGCTTTCCGAAGAAACTTCTTCGAGTGGACTTGAGTTCTTAGCCTTAGGTTGTTTCGTATTTTGTTGATATTTGTGCAATACTCTTTTTCCTAACTTTTTTGTCCCTTCTTTCTCATTTTTGCTGGCCAACTTTTAAGTATTGTTATTGCAGCCATGCTTTCCCGAGCTCTACTTCGTCTCAATAGTCATCAACAGTGTGCAAATTTTGTTCGTTCAATTTCTTTCGGTAATATCACCTAAATGTTCGCTTGTCAGCGTTTGATTTGCAGAATTCACTGATACTCAGAAGGAGATTCAAGCCTCTGCCCTGAAGTTCTCGAAGGAAACACTTCTGCCGAATGCTGCCAAATTCGATGAATCTGGAGAATTCCCCTGGGATATTGTGAAGCAGGCCCATTCTCTTGGGCTTATGAATCCTCAAATTCCCGAGACATATGGTTTGTTGCCCTTATCTTTTGATCACGCAAATCATGTTTTAGGCGGATCCGGTCTTTCTTCTGTGGATACAGCGCTTATTGTAGAAGCCTTATCCTATGGTTGCACCGGTCTTCAGCTGGCCATTTATGGGCCATCCCTGGCTGCGGCGCCTCTTCTTCGCGCTGGAAATGAAGAACAGAAGAAGAAATACTTGGGTGTGCTTTAAAAGGAAATATTCATTCAAGTATTCATTTTTAGGATGGCTGGCTTCAGAGCCAGTAATAGCTTCTTTCTGTGTGACGGAGCCAGGAGCTGGCTCTGATGTCAATGGAGTCAAGACCAAAGTTGAGAAGAAAGGAGACGAATACATCATCAATGGAAGCAAGGCATGGATCACAGGTGGTGGGCATGCCAAATGGTAATTTTTTGTTTTATGTTTGGCAGTAATTTCGTTTCATAGGTTCTTTGTTCTTGCCCGGTCCGATCCTGATCCTAAGACCCCTGCTGGTAAAGCATTCACTGCTTTCGTCGTTGATGGAGACACCCCTGGAATCACGAGGGGAAAGAAGGAACGAAATATGGGCCAAAGATGTGCTGATACCAGGTCGATCACGTTCGAAGATGTTCGAGTTCCTGCTTCAAGCATTGTTGGACCATGGGGTGAAGGCTTCAAGGTATTTCAAACTTCTGTTTTCATATTTCATGAACTGCATTAGGTGGCAATGGGAGCCTTCGATATGACCCGTCCCGCTGTAGCTGCTGGTGCTCTTGGTCTCCACTGGCGAGCTCTCGACGAGGCAACAAAGTATGCGTTGGAAAGAAAGACATTCGGAACCCCGATCTGCAATGTTAGTGTGCTAGCTGTCTCCTTTAATCACATTTTCTTTCAGCATCAGGCTGTGCAATTCATGTTAGCCGATATGGCAATGGATTTGGAAACCGGAAGATTGATCACTTACAAAGCCGCTAGTGATTTCGACAATAAGGTTAGGTATAAAAAATACTTCTTGGATGTTATGAATTTATCAGGTGCGGTCATCTCATTTCGCTTCTATTGCAAAATGTTTTGCTGCCGACAAAGCCAACCTGGCTGCTGCAAACGCCGTCCAGATCTTTGGCGGTAATGGATTCAATAGCGAATACCCTGTGGAAAAGTTGATGCGTGACGCCAAGATCTATCAGATCTACGAGGGCACAAGCCAAGTAAGTCTTTAATCACTTGTGGGCATAGATCTTTTCCTCTACTCTTTCTTTGTTAAACTGAATAGTTTTAGATACAACGTATGATCATTGCCCGAACACTCCTAGGACAAGTCCAGCAAACAGGAACAAGCAGAATGTCTGTCTAAGATTGGTTGTATTTTGTAAGTAGTTGTAATAAATTTTTGTATTTGCTCTTTTTGTTCTTTTTATTTTGGGGAGACCGAAAAATTGTGAGGGTTTTCGGCATTGTCTGACTTCCTGAATTGGCATGGTAGGTATGTTTGCGGTAGTTATAGATAAACCCATGGACTATGGTGTCTAAATTACCCAAATTCTCTGCAAGTGTTCATATCCAAAATCACAAGTTGTTACTGTGTAATCCATGCTCTGTTTACGCCGTAGATGACTCAGAATCTACTTGAAACGTGGTCGATTCAAACGTCGGACAATGCGTGGTTCATCCGACAACCAGATAATCGCTTTCATTTAAAGACCTGCATCTTATGCAATTTTTGACAACGTAAATGAATTACTGCACGAGTTTCAGTGCGATCGCATCAACAGTTTGGGCGCATTATAAAGTTACAGTGCAGTTGGATCTAATTGCCACGACACTGCAAAATGTTGGAGAAAATATAGTCAAAACCATTTAATAACGAACAATTCAACAACGCACACAAATGAGATCAACAAAAAAAATCGAATTACAAAATGAGCAACAAAATGACTAGATATGAACAAATTAGTATTATAATTCAAAATAGAAATCAAAAACCGAAATTACTCACACATCCACGGCTGTATTTTGCTTTAACGTCGGTGTCTTCAAGTGTCGCAGCAGAACAACAATGGCTTCTGGAGTCACTCCTGATATTCTAGAAACAACTAATTAAAAATCTTACACTGAGTAAATTACCGTGAAGCAGCAGCTAAATTCAAGGGCCGAGCCCTGTCCAACTTCTCCATGCATTCCATGCTCATTCCTTTCAGCCTGGAGTAATCAATGTCTTCGGGGATTTCCGTGGCCGATTCTCTTTCTATTTCAGCAATCTAAATGTATTGGAAACATATAATTTATATCTCAGGTAGACTGAAGAATTACTGACTCACTTTACTCTGCATTCTTTCATGGTCCAGTTTGTACGAACCTTCAGTTCGTAATCGATTGGTCAGGCCTTCAAAATATTTTTGATTGAAATGACTGAATTCAGATGAGTAGAGCGCGGCGATCTCGGAAATGGACACATTGTGACGATGTATGAGATCAAATCCATCCAGCACTGTAGTTGCATTAGTTAGATTAACGAATGAGTGACGAAACAAACCTCGCGTCATGCTTTTTGACTGAATCCTCGGAATGAGCCGAGCCCACTTTGCATGACTCATCTGGAGCGTTTTCAGTAGATCAGTGACGTCATCCATTCTTCGTTTTTCCTCAATGAACTTCTCGAAGCGATGATTTGATACTGCACCAAACTTTCTTCCCATTTCAGTTAGTCTGGTATCGGCGTTATCAGGCCTGAAAAAGCAATAGATGATAATTTAGTTATTAGCGAAACCTAAGATGAAGGCGACACTCAGCTCTCGAGGTGAACATTCTATATGGTTCATTTGTACCCAGACTAGTCAAGTCATCGACTAGAACACCAATATATCCTATAATTAATTGAGGGTAAACATAGGAAACAAATATATACCTTGTGTTCGACGAATTATCATACCATATTCTTTAAATGCTCTTGATGCCGCATTGATTCCACCAAGAACGCCTAAATATGGCATGGAAAATATAGTAATGCAATTGTAGATAGCCATAGTATTTTAAAACAAACCCTGCGCTGCTGCTTCTTCGTAGCCAGTTGTTCCGTTGATTTGTCCAGCTAGGAAAAGTCCGCGTACTTTCTTCGTTTCTAATGTGGCACTGAGCTGCTTAGGATCAACGAAATCATACTGAACACCATAACCAGGTTGAGCAATTTTTACCTAGAAATATTCCAACATACAACAGAAAAATGAATAAAAAACAGACTTGTTCAAGTCCTCTGATTGCTTGCATGATTTGCAGTTGTACTTCTGGATTAAAAGTCATTGACATTCCTTGTGGATATATCAAATCAGTATTCAGCCCTTCATGCTCCAGAAAAGTCTGCAATAATGGAAACTATAATGATAACTGTACAAATACTAACTCTGTGCTTTAAATTCCTAAAGCGAATGACCTTCGATTCCAGAGAAGGACAATAACGGGGCCCAGATGTTTCACTGGCAACATGCTCGTTTTCCGACAGGTTTTGCTCCACGATCTTGGTGACTTTTTCATTGGTTTCACCCAGATAAGTAGGAAGCTAAATAAAAGTCTTAAGAAGGGTAATATGGTGGTAACAATGAATACCTGATCTTTCGGCGCCAGCCAAACTTTATCAGTCAGGAAAGAGAAAGGAATTGGTTCAGAATCCGGGGGCATACGTTGAAATTGCGTGAAGTCGATTGTAGACTGCAGTAAATCATAATATAGATTTTAGAAATAACAAAAAAAAACTAACACCAATAAGTCGAGGAGGTGTGCCAGTTCGCATTCGGCCAAGTCGAAATCCAAGTTTTTTAAATGAGCTGGATAAACTAACAGCACTCTGAGAAGAACATAAATATGTGGTAAAATATTAACAACTAACCTGTTCCCCAATTCGACCAGCAGGCCATCTTTTCATTCCAAGAAATATTTCTCCGCCGAGAAAAGTTCCAGTCGTGATCAGCAACGACGTAGTTGTTATTCTCCTGCCGTCCGACAGGATTACGGCTTCTATGCGAGAAATATTGTCCACATCCTCGCCGACTACAATTTCTTCAACGCTAGCCTCGACAATATCCAGATGGGGGGTAGAAAATATTTCCTAATAGGATGTGTATGGTATTAGATAGATAGAAGGCATACCTACTTTTTGCATTTCCTTCTTATATATATCGCGGTCAATCTGTGCTCGTAGACCGAGAACCGCTGGACCCTGACCGCGATTCAGAGCTAAATAGTGAGAATGTGAAATGAACAAGATTGGAAAGCACCTTGATATGTAATGGCTGACTTGTCGCAGACCCGAGCACAAAGTCCGTCCAGAGCATCAACTTCGCGAATCAAGTGACCTTCAAGAAAACAGCATTAATTAACGACAAATATATACTACCTTTGCCGATTCCCCCAAAACTAGGATTGCAGCTCATCTCTCCAATCGTTTTGGATGTATGAGTAAGGAGCATTGTCCTTGCACCACAGCGAGCTGCCGCTGCAGCTCCTTCACAACCAGCATGACCGCCGCCTAAAATGTATCTGTTTAGAAATGCTTATGAGAATAAAAACTGCCAATAACAATTACGTCAACATCTGGTTTGCCAGCTAAGGACAGCTTACGGCAGAAGAACCGACGAGAATGAAAGCGCAACATACAATTTCACTGGATTCACTGAAAGTCAATAGACACCAATCAACCAGAAGCCAACCATTCAATGAAGTTTCGTTTCTATGCTTCATGTAAGTATGATGCGAACCAAATGTTTCTATTGTTTGTATATATATTAAAAACAGAAACGAAACATAATATTTATGAAGTAGATACAAGGAAATGTTAACAATGTTACGAAACTATATAGATAAAAATCGTAATAAAGGAACAAACAACAAATATAAAAATAAAATATCAAATAAAAGTTATCATTGGGGAGAAAAGCTATTTGTTCTTTCCTCCTCTCTCCTTGACTTGAACAGTGATGAACGCCATATTACCAATATTATAGTAGGCCAAAGTGCTGTGATCTTTCAGGAAAAGTCCCTGAAACAAAGCGAATTAATAATGAAACGAATGAAAAAAGCGTACGTCAAAATTAATCTTCTGTTTCGCAATAAGCATCGTTGATTTATCTTGTATGGCCTGTTTAAGATCTTGAACCTAGAAAATAAGAAATGCTAGCTTTTCGAAAACAAATTCAAACCATGGCAGTTTTATCCAGTTGAATTCCGATGATAGAGCCATCAAGGTTCAATTCCGGTGCAACTGGTAACTGCACTCGCAGATCTAACTTTGCAGGCATTTTTTCAATCCAGCTGCTTTCAGGTTCCAAATCATCTTCTGACCGTGCTTTCTTAGACGGCGGACCTTCCATCTGCAACAACATGTATATAGTGCTTCAGTGGAAAAAAAACTTACCGAAGAAGGAGGTGGTCTAATGGCGGCAGGTCCACGCGGATTAACAGGTATTGAGTTTGCACCGGATGCCTAAATAGATTGATGAAAGATTTTTTCAATGCGAGAGTGGGTAAATAAAATAAAAGTTATAAAAAAACTCACAACTTTGGGTGGCTGAGCTCCTATCCTTTCCTTTGTAGTATCCTGAAGATATCCATGCTGGCGGTGTAGTTCATGGATTTGCTGCTCTGAATATCGAACATATTTAGAGGAACTGTTCGAACCATACCAATGCTTACACCACTCTGAGCAAGACGTGTGTGCCGATCCCGTGACTCCTCAGAACCATCCCATATCAACTAAATAATATAACGATATAAATAAATTTCTCAACGTACCTTATTCGGTACGGCAGGCTGCTCTTCCTCGCCAATCTTTCGTCCAATTACAGTCTGTTCAGCTCCAGCAGCACCAACACCGAAAATATCGGTACGACGCTCGGCAAACCTAAACATCTGACTAACTCCATCGCGAAACTCGCAAATACCTTTCCAAGTTTCTGCTGATTTCTCCTCCTGGAGCAAGCACGGGATCTTCTGTGCCTCGTTCACCCATAAGGCGATCACGATCTTCTTTATACTGGGCATCAACAGTGTTATAGCTGAAAAAGAACACAACATACATATCTTATAGAATGAAACAAACCGCATATGCTGCTCCATTTTATCCGATGGAACACGCTCGCCGGTGAGTGGTGAGATCAACCACTTTTCTGCTGGCTTCTTGTCTTGCTGAGCTTGTTGTGCTGAATTTACAAAGTAACAACACATTGGTTTTAGTACGAACCTTTTCTAGGGTCATAATCCTTGACAATAATACCCTTCTGCTTCATCGGTGGCAGTGGAGCATGGAATTCTGGAGCGGAAGGCTGAGCAACCTAAACTTTTCTCCATTTTAATTATATTTCAAAAAGTTTGGTTACCTCGTGTGCAATATCGGCTTCCCCTTCGCTGTCGGACTCGTCCATGTCCATAGCCACAGCTTCATGGGTAGCCTTCGACTGATCAGCTCGCTGCTCTAATAGAATACGAGCACCAACATCCTGAGGCAAGCACAGACCAGGGAGAAGAGCTATAGATACAAGATGAGAATATTCACGTCGAAAATACTTACATGTGTCACCTGGTTGAAAATCGACGGTCTGAACCACAACGAAGTCATGCCAGTCAATCGAGGCATATGCGAGGCGCTCCTAATATTGTAAGATGAGTAAGATATGATAAGAAAATAACCACCTTTTCGGCTTCTTTCTCCTCTTTATCCTTGATGGTCTTCTGATGTTTTTCCCATGCGACACGGTAGTTTACATCGGCCAATAGTTTCTTTGTATTCTTATCCGATTCCAATTGTTGAAGAACATTATTTGCCGGAATAATAACCTGCAACGGTCATAAGTTATAGTAAAGTATCAATCGCTACCTTGGTATACTGCTCCACTAATTTTGTGAAGTAGCTAAAACTGGAGTGGGCTGGCTTCAGGAAGTCGAACTGGTAGTTTCTTGCTTCACGAGTCATCAATTGGGTTAGAAAACCCCTTCCATTACGAGCGACGAAAATAGCGGTGGTGCGCATGAGATCGCTAGAAATAACAAGCTAATAGCGTATTCAGATACACAAAACTCACAGTTCGTACGCATTGATTGTAGCAGGATCGGCGGAATATTCGTACGATGGTGGTGGCTTGGTGGGAATGAACTCGGCCTTCTTCACGTGTTCTTTGACTGCTTCTGGAAGATGTGCTTTAGAAGGAGGTGGTTCTGCACGACCTTCACGAATTTCTTTTACCTGAAAAGACAAACATTGAAACGAATGTTTAAGTGACCAATTTACAATCAGGCAGAAGTTAAACGCACCTTATGGTTATAATATGCATGGTAAGGATCGGTAGGAAACAAAAACCCGAACCGTGGGTTATTTGACTCCTTCTCCCGAATCTTGTTTTCGAACTCGACTCCATTTTTGGCAACGAAGCCGGCAGTCTTGTCGACGATTGCTTAAAGAGTTGGATTAGTTAGGAATAGTGTATATATACTAACTTCGTATGTCAGGTGGTGGATAAATCAGACCAATGATAGTCTTTCCACTGAGCGAAGGCTCATTGTTCATGGAGTCCTCCTCGCGAGTTGATACCACAACTGGTGGCATTTTACCTGAAACAATAGTATGAGTGATATGACTACAAACTTCTAGATATTAAAATATATACTTTTATATAAGAAAATAATAAATAAGAACTATTCGAATGAATACTCCAAAAGAAAATGTGAAATTTGAAAAATTATTTCAATGGCGTTTACTATTGCGTACTGACTTTATTTTCTACATCACGCTGCAACGATTAATCGTCCAACGTGAATTCATGAAAGATCAAAAGGATCTTATTGATAAGATCATGATCTTGATTTCAATAAGATATTCAAATATTCTCCTAGGAGCTTATATAATAATACATCCATTTTGTTTTCTTTTTGATTGAAAGATACATATTCTAGCCCATCGCAAGTTGGTAGCTCAGCCGAATCTTACTTTTATGCGAAATCAGTGGGACAGAGTTTTTCGTCATACTTTTCAATCGGGATCTATTAGAAAAATGAGAAGAAAACATTGAGAGGAATATTTTAATTGCCTTCACAAATTTCCCGTGACCTGACCCACATGCTTCTAATAATATATCCTAATTATATCTTCGGACAGAGCTGTTAACCCGGCCGGCCCGGCCCGGCCTAGGTTCCAAATATTGGGCCGGGCCTGGCCGGGCCGGGCCGGCATAGGCCGGGCAGTCAGCCGCCTGTAGTTAATATGCTAAATGATGAAACTTTACTATGGAGCGAGAGGTCGCGGGTTCGAA
>JAQGAV010000085.1:0-51314 GCA_034691345.1 Phasmarhabditis papillosa | reverse complement strand
CGCCCACTGACAACCTAAACAAAGGATGGTAGACTTTTCAAAAGGCCATAACTTTGCTCGAAAGCAATTTAAAAAAATCGGTTTTCAAATTTCAACTCAGAATGTATATCTCTATCAATTAAGACATTAAAAACGAGAAACAATTTTTGAGTGTACCGTGCCTTTAATTATAGAAGTTGCAATTGTTCTTAACCCAATAATCATTTAATCGGCGTGGGTGGTTCATTTATTTCATATTGTCTATTTGTTTAAATTCGATTCGGAAGTCACCGAGTCCAGCCAAAATCATTAAAATATAACTTTAAAAATATTTCTGTTGAAATTAGACAGGAAGTTAAATGTTTAAGACCTCTCACATACATTGGTCCAATTTCAATACCCTTCTAATTTTGAAAACAGGAATTTTTGATAATTTTGGGAACGATGGATGTTTTTGTCGTTCGAATGTCACTAAGAAATGTCATGGACAGCAACGATTTAGCCGAACAACTTGTCTGTCTTGGGACAATTTTAGTTCATAAGAAAACCGAACTTATACACATTACGTCTACCCGCTAAATAATATTTTTTTAGAATAATAGTTTTTATACATCTGTCGGAACAGTCTGCAAAGCAAGGTTTCGCATCTCAATAATACACATTTCCGAAAGAGGCCGTTTCTTAAGAAACTGACGAAAAGAATCCGAAATAACCTCTAGCATATTTGAGTATTTTTGAATATCCCCCTCAACCCTCAACCCTCAAATGGAAGTTTCGTAAACTTCCATGAAAAGAAATGATCATTTTTGGTATTTTTTGACTGGCAGCGGCCAGAAAACAGAAATAATGGGATGTTTGCAGTTATTGTCTATTAAGTTTTTCTTGTGCTAAAAAGCGGTTCAAAAATTGAACAGAGTTCAGAGTTATCGTTGCCGACTTTAAAAATCAAGGACCACATGTTTTATGGTAATTCCCATCTTGTCAACGGTTGACAACTTTTCAGAAGAGCGCCTCAACTCTGAAAATTGCTAGTGACAAATTAAGGAAATGCTAATGGAAAAATTGCTGAAAATTTTGTTTTTACCCCGTGAAAATGTTCCCAAAAAAAGCAATGATTGTGCTTGCCAGACATTTGTTAGACAAAAAGAAATGTTGTAACGCGGCTACGTTAGTTTCTCTAATGCACTCTCGAATTTTATGGTTTTTGTTAATTGAGTTGCTGCTAGGCCGAGGCTGTAAATCAAATAAAGTCTTTGAAACAAATTTCTCCGACTAAAGAGGGCATCTTTTGTTTCCAATGTGTGGCTTCATTTACCAATTAGATCAGTAACTACGCAGGTCATGCAAACGTGATGAACTCCAAGAATCTTTTTTTAGCCTCGTTGTCGACGGGGAGCTCCGTCCCACTCGAGTCACTTTTCATGTAACTCATTACATTATATTATCCCATAGATTTCATTACTAAGGAAAAACCGAGTAAAGCAGACTATTATTTCAATATTTCGTATTTTCTATCATTTTCAATCGTTTTTGAATGTTTACATGAATTACTTCCAGTTCACGACTTTATGTTTTTAAATATAAGTTTCTGATATGTAACCTATTCAATTTAGAAACTCTACGGGATTCTCAATGGCGTAGCATTCAAGCTCTATTATTAGTTCTATCACGTCACCAAAAGATTATAATTTTAACAGCAATGCGCTAGTTACAAGTACAATATAATCTAACATAGCTTATTATTCTGTGGATCATCTTCATCGCTCTTACCCATTGAGCATTTAAATTTCCAACCCGTATCCTATTGTGTATTCATTGTTATTTCACCACTTTCTAGTTTGAACCGAAACTGGGTCTTGCTGTCGGTTTCAAATAATGTTTCGACATTACAAAAAAGACTCCTATCTGATAACAATTACCTTCATAACTAAACATGCGCAGTTAATTAAAACAAAAATTCGTTTATGGGAGAAAGTTAACCACAATGTCCCATTCTATCATTGAAACAGTTTTTGCTCGCAAAAGTCATCTAATAATGTGTAACCGTTTTATTTCTCAGTTGTTTTCCTTTATTTGAACACAAAACTCAATTGTAAGCATGTTTTCGAAAATAATTTGGTTCTATCCAAAGCTTTATATAGAACTTGTTGCAAAACTTTTTGGTGTTCCGTCCGCTATTCTTTCAAAAAATTACAAATTAGTGGGACACCATTTCTAAGTAAAGAGAAACTTATAATTACCAGGCCAAAAAAAGGTGCGATTTTTAATACGAAATAGGCCAAAGCTTGATTTTTTGTTCTATGAAAACGCGACAGTTTTTACTGGCTTTGCAATACTTGGAATGATTGTTTGGTTTTAGGAAGACCTTTAACAACATATAAGATCAAGCCCACACAATACAGCTACAACAGTTAACACCTGAAAATAATATATTTTAGATAGGCTTCATTTTATGATATATTCTGACAAGCAGAACAATGTAACTACCATTTTGCTTCTTATAACGGATTAAATGTATTCTGCTATAAGAAATTTCAGAAATACGAGTTTAAATTGTATCGTCGCTGAGTTCAATTCACTAGTAAAGGAGCAATTTGTTCCTACTTGTCTCTGCGAGATATAACTTACTATATCACGTCCTAGTTGTAATTGGTTATTAAATAGATTCCTCTAGCATCGACATTTTTGTTGGTTTTTTGGCGACTGTCAAATTCTCTCTTGCAATTTCTGAAAAAAACGAACAGCTTCAATTCTGTCACTATGTATTTTGTAAATGATGTGATGTTTCCCAACAGAAAAATAAGGAGAAACGGGTTACCGGATGTACAAATCGCTCCCATAAAACCGATGAGAAACAAACCCGGAAATCCACTACTAAGAACATATATTTGCAACCTTATGCTCACCGAGGACCAGGAATTCACAAGCATCGTTAGTTCCATTGCCACTGAAGCTGTCAACTTTCCAACTCCCAAAGGCTTTGTACTTGACTAGAGACTGGTGGATACTATTTGTTTAATTGAGAGTCAGTTGTAAAACATAAACTAGACGCGTTGAAAGCTGAGTCGGAGAAATGAAACATGCAAAATCTATGTTTACCAAACCTAAATATATTTGAAGTTTGTTTGATATAATGTAAATACATATTTTTGACAGAAAATAACCAAGCAGTCAAGAAAGGCTATTTCCAGAATATATAATTCGCTTCAATAATTTAACTAACCGATTTATATGTATTTTTCAATACCAAATTCCTTCCAGTGGCTACACAAATGCTGACTGGGTAGTAAATTTGATTTTTAAAATATTCAGAAAAACAAGTGGCCACTTCTTAGTTCAAGCATGAACATTTTTCCTTTCGGGAAAGTGGCAGCACAAATCAAGGCTTAATTTCAGATTCAACTTTTGTCGTGTGATTTCGCGCGTTTTCTTTTGTATGAAAGCCTTACGAGAACTATCATAGGTGGTTATATGGAATAATAACATTAATACATGTACTGTTATCTTTTCTCAGAACGAAACCATAGACTACTTCATATGAGAAACAAATTCCCAGTTTAAGTTGTTTTACTATTCCTTGAATAGTTTTGAACAATTAAGTAGTTTGCTAATTTGATTAATTAAATGAATTATGCTCTTATTAGCTCGTCATCCAAAGGCAAGGGTATAACGAGCCGACGCGAGCCGACCCACCCACCTATCAAAACTTTCTGGGCCCAACCCTGCAGGGCCGTCTTGAAAATAACATTAACGTTTATAGATTCATTAAAAATCATCTTAAAAATATTCTCTAAGTTGTCAAGTTTGACCACTGTTGACGATGACGTCGCATTTCCACCTTTTCCTCCCTAAAAAGTTATCCAGCCATTTTACCAAGCTTGTCTGAAAAGAGTAGACAATATCCGACTTGGTGGGCTAGTAATGATTTCTGTTTTTAAAATGGCTTAATCCACCGCCTGGTACTACTGATACTTTATACATGTTTTGCAATCTCTTAGCGGACAAAAACTGAGATTCAAAGTTTTGTTGAGGAGACTGGTCTTCTCTAAATCCTCGTAAGAATGCGTTTTTTAAAGTAGTTCGTCCATTTGCTGGGTTAATTGAATTGTCTCAATGTGCTACTGATGCAAAGGAAGTGCTAGAAAATGCGTGTAGTTAACCTAATACTGTGAGCAGCTAACCAGCCGCCTCACGTAGTCTCACTCACAAGTCCACGTCCCTTCAACTATTGCGTTTTTATCCCAAAATCGTGTTTTGTCCGCAGAGATTACTGGATTATCGCACTCTCATTGCAAGTCTACGTATTCAGACTCAAAATTCTTGTTTTATAAGAAGATTGTCTTAATAGTGTTAGTTTATAAGTATCCGGTGTTTATTCTCTGATATTTATATGCATTGTTATCTTGTTATTATAGAAATACTAGACGCAATCCAACTAGCCTCCATGGAAAAAAAATTTGTTCAATGTTTGCGCGGCGCAACTAATATTTCCGATAATTTTCTTAACTGGCTGTAGTAATGATTTGTAATTCAAATAACACCTGTAGGCTGAGCATTTCTGGGAAGCAGCAAAGGTTCTTGAATCTCTGCCATTTTTTAAACAAATTTCTTACTTTGAATCAAGTACGTTTCCAATAAATTGCTGGATGTTATTCTTTATTGAATTCAATTTCTGAACCTATCCATGCCGCAACTTTGTCTTAATCTAATCTGTCATGGTGTTTCCTTAGTTAGTGGCCTTTAAATTCTCTCTTGTAGGTTTTCGGTGTTCCTAAAGTGCTTTTCTTTGTTTGTATATTTTCTATTCAGTTTTCCTGTTTAGATGGAAAGCCAGGAGGAATTAACCCTGGCGGATTCCGAAAATGACTGCGTATTCTTTGAATGTTATCTGCTTCCGTTTTCAAGAGTGAGTTTGGGAGAATTGGAGCAGAAGATAGTTTGTCGTTTTAAGGTTTATGACGAGATCCACATACCATTATCAATTAGTATATGCATATTTGGAACAGTATCAAATGTGTTTAACATCATAGTTCTAACAAGGTGGGGAACCATTAGTAGGGGCTTTATGAAAGTTACTTTCTCCAGGAACAGAATGCGAAGTCCGATTAATATTCTACTAACGGGTTTGTCTTTCGCACAATGGCTTCTTGCTCTTAATTATTTGGTTTTCCTGATTGTAGAACACTATAGAATGGAATGGTAAGAAATAACTGCCGAGCTACAGTAACCCCCATAACAATTTAGCGTACAAACGTTATGGTCCTACGAATTCACATTGTACAGATTTTTCAACGTAAATCTAAATGTGGTTTTTCATACAAGTAAGTTTTGTTTTAAATGATATTTGTGCGCATAGCCTGGAAACTATATCGTCTCGTTCGTATTTATACATGTCAACAATATTCAACAACAAAAAAATTGTTGCTTTTCAGTTGCATTCACAACTACAATCCTGGTTGCACTATTTCGATATTGTGCTCTAAAGTACCCAATTCAAGCAAACCGGTACCTTTACAAAACACATCTAGCATTGGTTGCTACCGCATTTGTATGGTTGATTGTACCGTTTATTTGTTTACCTGTATTCTTCATCAGCGAGGTAAGCATAATATAAATCCGACCTTACAGGTTCAGTGAGCATGAAAAAATAATAAACAAGCAGTACTCTTATTTTTAACTTCAATTTAGGTGCGACTGATTGATGGTTCATTCATGAATTGTACTTTTACAGCAGATATTTACGATTTAAACTATCAGGTAGTATACACATTCTCGTATTACAGTTGTTAACAGTTATAAAATATACTTTGTATATAGATTAATAATTACCGTTTTTAGGCTAATCCAGCACGGGTTTCGGCAGTGTTTTGGATGTTCGGTATCGTTCTTAAGCTCTTTCCGTCTGCAGTATTGACAATTCTTCTTATCGCACTAATTAGGTAAACCATACTAGAAATCAAAAAAGTGTCTACTGAAATTCAATTAGGGGTTTTAAATATACTTAAAAAACCACTTGGCAGTACTTTCAAGTTTCTTTTTATTCAGATCACTAAAAAATGTTGAACGAAGGCGCCAAAAGTGGAAGCGGGGAAATGGGCCAAACAGGTCTACCAGCTCTGAAAGGAAAGCTCGCAAGAAGTTCGCTTCGAGGCCTAGGACAACACGAATGTTGGTCATCATTCTGCTTCTTTGTGTAATGGTCAGTGAGAAAATATTTTAAAACGTTTTCTAGTAAAAAAATATGAGGTACACATAAGGTTTAGGTTGAGCTGCCTAATGGAGTTCTGAATTTGTGTACAGCAATTTACGGCGAAGAGTTTGGAATACGTATATATGATCACCTTGGCAGTTTAATGGAAATGCTAACCTTATTGTATAGGTATGTCTTGTTTTCTACCCTGGATGTCTGCAGCACCCCCTCAGCACGTTGTTTGATGTCATAATTAGATCACATTCCGAGTGCGGTTGATGTGATTTTCCCATGCTTCGGGAGTGTGCTGACTTCTCTAAAACAAGTGAAAACACATGTTTCGGGCCAGGTGTTTCATTTTTAGTGGGGAAAGAAGACCCTGTTGAGCTTGACTCTAGTTTGACATGTTGAGCTTGACTCTAGTATATTCTGAAATAAGTAGTTTAAAAAGGTCTATTTTTACAATATCATTTTCCAGTTCGGTGAGCTTCGTGCTGTATTGCACAATGTCAAACGATTTCCTGACCACATTCCGCAGTCTTTTTATGCCGTGGTTGGCAGAGAAGGATTTCGTTACCATTGCAGCAGGTGGGCGTTCTTTTCATTGCATAGGCCAGAGTGACATTAAAAAAGATTTTTGGATTTTATGCAACTAGTGCACTAATAAAGAATTACTCATTCTGACGAAAATCATCAAAATATTATGATTCTTACTAGTTAACTTGTTAAGATGATTACTTCTAACCGGATTTAGTTTTGATATTTTTCAGCAAATATCCGCTAAACCTTGGGTATGACATATTTGTTTTCAGGTAGCTATGTGGCCATAAACACATGTGGTTCAGATCCTGTTAAGAAGCCGCCCAATCAGGCGATAACCATCGAGCCAAAGCTGCATCCCCGTGAAAATGTGATGTAAAAACGTGTACTCAACTTTGAAACTAACAAAACGTTGTGATCTCATTATTATTATCATTGTAACGGGTACAAGTACTACTAATCAGATACTTGTTAAAAAATAAATATTTCAGTTCTGTGTTTTGGAATTATGCTAAAGAAACATTATTTAAAGGTTGCAAGTTTTTTTGTTCTACAAAAATGAGATTTGTGAAAATATTCCGATACAGAGGTCGAGGTCCTTTTAGTGTAGACAATAAGAGCTTCATTTTATCCTAGTGGCAAAATGTTACTGTGAAATATATTAACTTCTTCATGCTTTCTTCACTGGGCTAGTTACCGTTGTCCAAATCTACGACATTGTCTCTGCTTACAAAATTACAACTTAGGGTTATTGTTTGCTGTGACCACTGCTGCCCATAGTGGAACCCCGGCATTGAAGATAACCTACAGAGAAACGTCCAATATCACCTTCTCAGTGACTGTTTGGCTGTTACTCTTTCTACTTATGTATTATCTTTATTCTAATTTCGCAGTTGCGGCTCTACTTATTCTTCGTGTGTCATGCGCTCCAAGTTCATTAAAAAGGTGATCTCCCTTATATTGCTAATACACTAGGATTAATCTTTTGCATATTTGCTCATCACACGAAGATAACTGAAATTAAATAAACCTATCAACAAGGCTGGGACCAATGACTTAGCTGCTATATACAATCGGAAAATACCTTGAAAAACTAAAAACCTACTGAATAACATAAATAGAATTTTTAGTGACGCAATAATAGAAGATACCCTGGTAGAGGAAAACAATCCAAAATTGGAATTTGTCGGAAATGAGAACTTTCCTGTCGACTATGTTTTGCAGAAAAACTGCGGTCGTCTGATTGACCAGTCAACTGTAAAGGGACTAGGAGCACACAAAATACTAATAATGGGAAACTATCAATATCCAGCAACATTAATTATAACTTTAGAAAAAGTAAGTTCTTTGAGCCTAGTATAGAAATTAATTTTCCATTTTTTACTCTATTCATTCTTTTTTCCAGAGAGTTATTCCCTTTGTTAGTGAACTTATAAAAGACTGGTGTTCATCTAAAGACAGTGACATCGTGTCGATATTGTCCCACTCATGCCTTCTATTTCTCATTTCGGATGTTGCAGATGTGAGTTCAGTCTTTCATTTTTTTGTATTTTTGGTTTAAAATATTAAATTCTAAGGTTCAAACATCACAAAATAGCCATTGTTTGTGAAAAGTTGGTAGTCGTTTCAAAATATGACAGCCAACTAACAATATGTTTACATTTCTATTGAAGGATCTAATTTAGGGTCCTTGTGGAGAGTACCACGGGCTATCTTCAATTGAACCGGTTATAACCCAAGTGGAATCCGTATTCCGACCAGGACTAACAATAATGTTTGGAACTGGTGGCGTGAAGGTTGGCTTTTTCGATCCTACGTTTTCGCTAATCATTATCTTATCCTAGCTTCGCTACGTGCCTAGTACAAATGGATTGAGTGAGCGTTTATCCGAAAGATACCAGCAGTTTCATGAGTCAATGGGATATAAAAATACTGAAATATGTGCGTCATACAAGGGTTCAGTTAGCAATGGTGAGTATTTAAATCAACTAAAGTGCATATTTTCAGCCGCTTATTTCATATTGAAAAATTTTGTAAAAACTGTTTTGAAAGCCTTCATCATAACTTCATTTATTGAAAACAACTTGTAGCATAGGAATAATTTTGAAAGTTCAAAGAAAAGAAAATTTTAGTAATATTCAATGCAATGAAGGCCTAAATAATAAAAGCAGTCAAGTATGTCAGTAATTTACAACAAAAAGACTACACGTCATGCTTGAGTCAAGTTGTTCATGAATACATTTAGCTGTCGACGACATGTTGCTTCGCTCTGTCTTGTGGTCATCTCGGATCACTGGAAGTCCCGTCACATCGATACGACAATTGGAGGCTTTGGTTGTTCAGATAGCCTGCTGCTATGAACCGCTAAACTATGAACAAAAATATCAAGAAAACCGCAGAGGCTTTACAGAAACGATAAAGCTGCGGTAAGTAGTTTGTTATGCAACACAGCAAACAACAGTTAGCAAAAACTTGTATACGGAAAGATAACTCTGAACTGGATTTCCTTTCTTTAATATCAAATATTTTACAGTACAACCGGCATTCATATCGAGACTGAGTTCAATGCAGTGGTTAAAAATGACAGAGGACTCCCGTACTATAATCTACGTTCTCGAAATCCCACATTCATATTGTTACCAGAAGGTGTAACAAGTCTCAGTATTCTCAACCGAGATAATAGAATAATGAATACAATTATCATTAATTTAAAGGTAACTACAATAGAAAAAAGGACTATTTTTATTCTATTTCTCCTTTCGACTTAAAGCCATTCGATTGCTGCTACGAGTCGGTGACAAAGAAATTGTTTTGTTTTCAAGATAATGTTTTTAGTTGGACAATTACTCTCGGTTTCAAAAGAGGAAGATCAAAGTCGATGGACGGGTCCTGATACAATAGAAGACCAATATATCATGTAGAAACTATAAAGACAACTTACATTGCACTATGTGTAACATGACTAGATACGACTGTAGTTTCTTCTGCAAGTCCAACTAATGATCTCTTTACACCCATTTTGTATAAATCTTTCAAAAACATATGTCTGTAGTCTTTGACAAAGTAAACAAGTACAAATGGCTCGGCCAGTGGGTACATAAATATAACAGCTTGAAATACGTCACCATACCTACAATAAGTCTACCTCAACAGAAATACATGCCTACTTTCTATATTACTAGTTCATATTCTTAACTCACAGCTCCAGGGGGGAGTAGAACAACGGTAATATGAATAAGCATAGAGTCGGTATGTGAAAAATAACCACTGGGATGCTGGTCTAAAAATGCAAATTGTTCTACAAATTACAGTAGAGTATATTGGTTTTCCAATCCTCGTTGACTGTTTGCATTTATATCAAAATGTTTTTAAAAACAGTTTAAAAGATATATCATTAGGCTACACATTGGCTAAACATTCAGCATATTGCCGCTCTGTGTGTAAATATTAAAAACGACTATTCAACTATATTTCCGGGATCACAACTGCTTGAACAACGATGTTAAACAAAGGAACTCTAGGGCTAGAAAGACCATAACAAAGCAGAGGATTCTCCCTCCGAGAGCAATTGAACCATCGACCTCTTACTTGTGAGGCGCCCCTACTAACGCCACTAATAAATGAGTTAACTGAATAGTTTTTAAGTTTGTGTACAACAAAAAGTAATAGTAACAATCTTTGTTGGTTAGAAATGCTTACTTGTACGGCCAGAGCCATAAATATTTGTCGGTTAACTTCTCTGCTCTTAGAACTTAATGTGGTCGCTTCTTTCAACTGTCGAAACATTGAATAAGTGGCAAAAATAAAGAAGAACAATACAAATAACATAAGAGCAGTGAAAAGACCTAGGCATACCATAGATTTCCAGTCCGCTATATCTTTTCTCTACAAGGGTTTCCTTAAAAATTTCTTAATTGTTCACTTACGTAATACAGCACGCCCCGAATAGACATACTCTCTGCATTCACATGCATTGTATTCATTATGGAATCCTAGATACAGTTGCATAAACATGATTACAAGAATTACCTACATTTACATAGTTTACAAATTCTGCATCATCTGTTGTTACCCATGTGAAATAAACGACACCAGTTGCAATCACTACTGTCCCAATTGGAATGATAAACCAAGCGAAAAAGAAGGGAAAACGCATTCCCCATTCGAAAATGGTTGGCCTAAACTACCAAGTGAGTTGTGCGGCAACGGAGAATATTTTTTACCAACACATGAGTACATATCTATAAGCAACTCTAGTGAGTTCTACCACAACTGTCTGTAGAAAGAATGATACTAATATAAGCGTGCACCAACCGCCAATCGGCTTTACAAAAAGAAACCGTCTAGAATAAACAAAAAATGAATGTCCAAATTGGTATTGTGCCTAAATAATCAAACATACAGTTGTATGGGGGAATATGGAGCTAAGTTAAACATATATTTTCAATCAGTAAGTTAGTATCCCTTACATATTACTGAAAAAAGAAAACCTTGCGAATATTTTGACGGGGGATCCATACCAACCGGTAGTACAGCAACATCATATAAAATGTGCAGTGTATTGAATATGAAGCTTGCAACAAATATATATTGATAACCACCAAAATGCCGTTGCGGAGATCTTAGTATGATAGCGATTGTATATATGGTAGATGGTAAAACGATACTGATCATTATATAAGGCAGTATCTCTACTATTATTCCAATGAAGTTTGATTCCATTCCTACTAATTCGTAATACTGATTTTCCTTGTTTACAAAAAAACGATATTGAAACGTTGTAAAAGAATTTATGAAAAATTGGGAATGTTAATTTGTTATCTGTCGTAAATAATGACCGATGACTCCCATGCATGTTTCCCTAGCTTCACCTATATAGGCCCTGTTACAGTTACTGTTGTATGTAGTTGTTACAGAGCGCCCAGTTAATCAACAATATCCATTAATAAGATATTATTTAAAAAGTCATACCAAGAATAAGGAGGATAATTAGAATTGTGATTAACAAGCTGCATGAGAAATTGCTGAATATACTTGTCAAGTTTGATCGTTCAAAGCGCAAACATGAGCAAATTTATTATAAACCATTCAAAAATGTTATATCATTATGTAAGCAAATTCACTGTTAAACAAATAATGATATAACCATTCACAAAAATCATATTATTGTTTTGGGTGCCTAACAGCTGAATATTGTTTTTGTATTTTGTCATGCTTGGATAAGTTGTGTAAGACTAATGTATGTTCGGTATCGTCACTACCTAACTGCAGTGACACTTACTCCTTTAAAGTGTTCTATGAAATGAGCAACGCCAGCTGTATCACCTAATTACCATCAGCATACCTTATCTTGTTTATGAACTATTTATAAACTACATCATTGAGGCAGTAGTTCTAGTTATATTTGGTTTTTATAAACCTGTATTTATTAGCTCGACATGATATAGAACGATATAAGAATTAAAAAAAGGTAACTCAGGTGTACTTCGTTTCTAAAAATATAGCCGTGAGGAACATGGCGATCATATTTCTCACCTTATACTTTACTTGATAACCCTATAAAGCGAATGATGTATTTTGAGAAAAATTGATTATTTTTAAACTTCTATACGTATAATGGTAATTTTATATAACTTTATGGTGCACAAATAATAACCTGAAGTTACATAGTACTATGCGTAACATGGCTAGACACTATTATTGTAGGATGTTTTGGTAGTCCTATTAATGTTTTCTTCACTCCTAATGTATACAAATCCTTTAAAAACATTCGTCGATAGTCTTTGACAAAATATATAAGAACAAATGGTTCAGCTAATGGATACATTAGAATAACCACAATAAATACATCACCATACCTAAAATGGCTCAATTCAATGGAACCTTTCTGAGAGATTCCAACATAGAAAAGATTTTTTTTTTTTTGGAATTTTTCCTTTTTGTCAATGTAAACTTACAACTCCAGTTTAAAGTAGAACAGCGGTAAAATGAATATACATAATGTTGGAATATGAAAAATAACCACAGGAATGCTAGTCTGGAAAATTTGAAATTGTTTGGATCTTTTGGTATATGGATGATTGTCTTCCTCGTGTTGCATGCAGAAATATGTTTTATTCATGTTGCATACTTGTACGACTAAGGCCATAAATATCTGTCGGTTTACTTCTCTTCTCTTAGAACTCAGTGTGGAGGCTTCTTGTAGTTGTCGGAACATTGAATACGTAGCCAAAATAAAAAATAAAAACACAAAAAGCATAAAACCAGTAAAAAGACCCAGACATGTCATGGCTTTCCAGTCCGCTAATCCATTTCTCTAGATAATATATGAAATATAATTTATATGGTTTAGCTTACATAGTATAGCACACCCATAACAGATAAACGTTCCGCACTCACATGCATTGTATTCATAATAGAATCCTAGTTGAATTAATCTTTAATTTTTGAAGAAAGCAAACTTACGTTTATATAGTTTACAAATTCTTCATCATCTGTTGTTACCCATGTGAAATATACAACACCAGTTGAAATCACTACCGTTCCAATGGGAACAATAAACCATGCAAGGAAGAATGGAAACCGAGTACCCCATTCAAAAATGGTCGGCCTAAAATATTCAAAAAGTATATGCTAGATTACAATTAATGTTTATTGTTGGATTATACGAGAAATTAGCTATCACAGTAGGCCAACCTACCAGCACATAAGAATGTATCTGTAAGCAACGCGAATAAACTCCACAGCAACCGTCTGAATAAAAAAAGAAATACAAATAAGGGCACACCAAGCACCCACGGGTTTTAAAAAGAGGAAACGACGAGAATACACGAAAAAACTGTGTCCAAACTGGTATTGAGCCTGAATAATGATACATTTAGTTACATACAACAATTACATATAATTTTTAAGCAGAATTGTAACACCCGATTTAGCGAACAATTTGTTACCAACCGGAAGCACTGCAACATCAAAAAGTAAATGTAATGTATTGAATATAAAGCTAGCTACATATATATACTGATAACCACCAAAATGCCGTTGTGGAGATCTTAGTATGATAGAAATTGTATATATGGTAGATGGTAAAACGATACTGAACATTACGTAAGGCAATATCTCTACTAATATTCCAATTATGTTCGATTCCATTTCAAATAAAGATATTTGTTACTGTAAATTATAAACATATTTCGAGAGAGTATCTGTATACGAAAAACTACATTTCAAAACTACATCAACATGCACAAATTCGAAGTTCTCAGGCACTATAGTTAATCAGGTACAATTTTTAAAGCATTTTCTTGGAATTTGAACAATTTCTTGTTCCGACCATTTAATTTAGTAGCAGTAAGCGCAGTTTATAAACGAAATTTGAATAATATATAGGTTCAATGAACTTACCAAGAAGCGGGATAATTAGATTTTGCAAAATAGGTTCCAGAATGTTGTATATAATGAATATGAACAATTACGGCTCAAATACAGATCTACTACACAGGGCCATATAAGAATCGTTCCGAAAAACACTGAATAAAAGCTCACAATAACAATCTGATGGTTACTGCAAGAAAAAAATTTGAATATTGCTCAAAACGTTTTCCGTTAAGTTTTGTTACATTAATTTATTAATGTTTGAGATATAATGTGATTTCTTGGCGACCTGATTTCATTTAGAAATGACACTACTTTTAACAATTCCATTAAATGAGCAACAGCTGTACAGACTGATTACATACAGCCTACAAGAATCTGACTCGACTAGTAGTTGGTGACTGGCATGATTAGTTTTACTTATTTGTAGATTAATTCTCGGACTACACCTGTTCTTCAACAATCAGGTTGTATGGCTTGTACTGAATAAACAACTCAAATAGAAATTTATTAGAAATCTAGAAGAAACTATTAACAGAAAAGAGATCGAAGAGTTAAAAAACGAGATCAACGGGGACGACCCTAAGAAATGCAACACGAGTATTCTTATGAAAACGGGCATGGTTCGTGGTTTCCGTGAATCTAAAACAATATCCTGTTTTATAATGGAACAAGTCATTGTACCTGTACACATTGAAACTGTTGCGGCTGTCGGTGACTATCCCACTGTTCTATTTCAAAAGAACATAAGTTAGCTAGAGTACAAGGTACTCTCTCCCGACGACAGAAATCATGAAGCAGTCCACGAGCCTAAAACAATATCAGTAAAATAACAATACCGGTATTTGTTAAATAAACAAAATAAGTAGAATGAATATACTGACCTTTTTCAAGACAAGTCTTGCATCCATGTGCATAGCCAATGAAGAAAAGTAAAGAAGTATTTCATCGTGCGGCAATTTCTGTGAAACGACGTCTTTGCCATATATAGAAACTATTGCCACACTAACGAAAATGTGGAAATGGTTGGTCCTGTACCGTGCCCAGCAAGCCTAAAATTTTGGACATTGAAAATGGTAACATGCAATAATTTGTAGAAAGAAGTTCAGAAGTCTTTAAAATATTACAACTTTATTTCTAACGCTTTTCGTTTTCCATGTAACACTAACCTCCCAGATATGCAAAGCATCATTCTCCGGAAATTCCCTTTTAAAGAAGAGAAGAATCCAGCGATGCACAAACATCAGCTGCAGCGCGTCACCTTTCTGAGCGGCAAGATGTGTAAAGAAATCTGGTTCGAACAACTTGAGAAGTTCGCGAATGTACTCCTGTAATAACAACAGTCTAGTTAGCGATAATCTCAAGAAACAATACGAAAACACGGGTCGAATAATTAGTTAGGTTTTACCAAGTTTTGTTCCATGAGATTTTCGTTTCCTTTCGGCGAAGAAGAAAAAACTGTCTGCTGCATTAGCCCACAGAAGCTCCAATAAGCATCAGATTCATCTCTGAAAAAAAGAAATGTCAACAAGGTATTTTATTTTATTTTAGCGATTAACATAAAAATATATACATTTATGTGATACAAACCAGTGCTTTACTAACCTTAGAGTGCTTAGCAAAGGAGCTAATAGATCCGACATTCCTTGTATATAGTTAACATCAGGATAAGCAGCAGCATAATTCAAAAGTATATTTCTGTAACATTCCAATAAGATTAGAACGGAAATTGTCAAGCCTACTTCATAACCTCTAGATTAGCATTATCATCTCCAGCAAAGAACGGATTCTTCCGGTCAGTGCGCACTACATCTTTCACAATTGTGTTGTCAATTGTAGCGAAAAGATGTTTCAGTGGACCACTGGCTTTTTTCTCTCTGAAATAAAAAAGACTAGTTATTAGAATTTAACTAGGGCCATGCATAAATGCCGTTAAGAATAGAACGGGGGTTTACAAGAGCAGACCTAGACGCCCTTTAGAGGTTTTTACGCGTGGTGGCGACACTGAATCAGTATCTTTGATTGGGATAAGAATAAAAATTTCTAACGTTTTGGTCAGTGTCAAAATGGTTGATAGATTTAAAAAATTGAAAATATCATCAAGAATGTAATACTGATTTCTAATATTAATTGATGCACTTGGTAGCAAGACTATTTGCTTGAAACACTTTAACAGTTTTCATTTAGACAGTATCCCACCTTTTTTTTCTAAGGTTCTGATACTCTAGGAATCTATCATTTCTGATTGACTCCCTCTGTTCATGGGTGGATTGCCATGGATACACTCTAAGAAGGAAGGGCCATATCTCTTTTCTCATTGAGGGCTCCATCGAAGCGAAGAAAATTGCCTAATATGGTTAACGTGATATAGGCAAACAAATAATGGAGATAAAAAACATAAAGATTAAGTAAGTAAACAACAAATTTTCCTAAAAAACAAAATTAACCTACTTTTCGTACAGTGTTACTGTCGTCAATTGCACCTTCTTGATTTTTGTAACTGATCCATAAATCACCGTTTACCTAATCAAAAAAGGTACTTAGTTGTAACATAAAGTTCGAACCTTATCATAGAGTCCATCTTCTGGATCTAATTCATTTTTGGAAATATTAGGTTGACAGACCATGAAATGACGGTCGTTTATAGGAGCTGGCGATCCCTATAAAGAAGTTAAATTGTTTTCTTATTAGAAATGATTCTTACGTTTTTCACACTTCTTGCTTTCGTTGCGGTCCATTGCTCAAATAGAGCAGCCAACTTGTCAAGGCCACCATGGTGGAAATGCAAAATCTAGAAAAATGCTCTTGTAAACCATATAGTAGAAAAATATTGTGCGAAAATAGTAATTCTTGCTTTTTTGACCTAAACCTGAATATAAAACCCACCTTTTTCATAAAAATCATGGAATTATTTGTTTGTTATGGGGATGCAATAATGGTAGAGAAAGTGCAGTTCTGCCGTACCAGCAACAGATAAGATAAAGAAATGGTCAACCCAAAAAATAGCTGATTTTTTAAAGGGGAGGCGCCCAAATGGTATTGATGATGTTTACTTAAGTTCAAATAAGGAAGTATTTTGAATAAAGTATACTGCGTTTAAGTGGTTGCCGATGGAATACTAGGGTAACAAGTCAACGTGTAAGAATGAACTGTTGAATAGTGTTCGTCGGTTGAATGGTCTAGTTCGCTTGCAAATGGCGTCTGTCACTAGCGGCGCCCTTGTTCGCTAATAATTGTATCGTAGTTACACACATACACACTTTCAGTTGTTATGAAATTACCGTTAGAGAGACCCTAGTTGCCCCTTGTGAAACTACAAAATGATGACGCAATGTTGTTTGAACAATAGACCGATAAGAAGTGTTCGACAGAAATTATTGTTTTGGGTTGGGTGACTCAGTGTTATTAATCTAGTCGGTTACTAGGGAAGTCGAGTAATAAGACAAATTAGTTCGGAACATTCATTACCTTATAATGAGAGTCGTTTGTGGCAATAACAAGTTGCCCACAAGTGCATTCATTATTTGAATAAAACAACCTCATAGAACGCATTTTGCCTAAAATACTATTCTTCTTTTTATATGAGAAGTCAGGATGAGAAAATTCAAAAAATAAATCTGTTGAAAAGTAGTTAGCCATAAAACAAATATTTAGGCAGAAACAGTGTGACTAATTATACGTTTCTTGTTTGTTTTTATCTTACCTAGGTTCACGGAAAAAAGACTGCAATTGTTGGCTCTGTTGGAGAACATAGCTCGTCCTCTTGCAATGGCAATTGACTCGTCCTAGAAGGCAATCGTTTTTAATTATCTTTAATTGAAACATGACATCACAATTGTTTTTTAGGTTTGGATGTTATATGTTATGCACACGGAAGCCTACACAACTAATTTCGTAAAGCAAGTACACGGAAGAATTTGGAGGCTATTACCTTATCTTTAGTTTCTGTTAACATCAAATGATGCTCGAGAGCAAATCTTTCGGGGGTCACATCCAATATTGACGCGCATGACTCTCGATAACGATTCAGAATCCGTGCTGGTTTGTCCTCTTAAACTACTGAGTTATTGAATTCTGACAATC
The DNA here is from genome assembly GCA_034691345.1 of Phasmarhabditis papillosa. Classification (NCBI taxonomy): domain Eukaryota; kingdom Metazoa; phylum Nematoda; class Chromadorea; order Rhabditida; family Rhabditidae; genus Pellioditis; species Pellioditis papillosa. The sequence goes on along the minus strand of JAQGAV010000085.1, from coordinate 33,148 downwards.
TTTGCACTCAGTTTTTGTGAAATATTTCTTTCTAGACACTTTGCATGATGAATTCTTGTTACTACACTAATTTTGCTTCACTGTAACGAACTGTATTTTTATGATTCATTATTATAACAGCAGTTATTTTACCTTCAATTTCGTGGTCACTGTTGTCACAGCTGGAACTATGTCGGTCATCATCGAGATCAGATAGTTCGTCCGCACCGCTAGTTGAGAGAGACGACTGTGATGCTGACTCTTCCTTATTCATGGTCGTCTTCTTTAAATATAGTATTTATGAAAAAAAACTATTTTACGATAAAACTGCATTACGGCAAAAACTATTAATTTTGCAGGACTTGATGGCAACTAAACTTTCGGGGATCATAGGTTCCGCTCTAAATTAAACTTACAAAATGATTATCCATTTCCTCATCTAGTTTGGAATGATCAATTGGAGTGTGAGGAATTAAATTTATAGTGGGAACACCTAATCCAGAAAGATCGTTGTTGTTACCGATTGACATTGGCTAAAACAAATTCTGTTACATAGTCACTGTCCTCTAACAAACTTGTGAGGATGGATTCAAGAAGTTTTTGGGCCTTTCTTGGACCGCGGTTACAGTCATAACGTCTCCGTTCATCTCGACTTGTATATCGGATGAGGTGAGAATAGTGGATTCACTCTGGAATAAAAACAAATGATTCTGTAAATATTAAATGGGGTACATTATCATCTTCCGTTGTGCACATATCCGACGAACCGGATACCTCGTCCGAATCTTCGCGAAATGATGACTTCTACAAAAGTATTATTTACAGTTTCTTTCAAGAATTACCTGTGATTCTAGGGACGGTCTTGCGGTTTCTTTCTGTGGTCGCGGTGACACGCTTCGTATACTAAAATGAAGTAGCTATCCAGATATTCAAAAAAGCTACCTAGCAGGGTTTTTGTGCAGTGTTGTATTAGGAAGCCATTGCAATATGAGGGTGGCGCCTACTGCTTCTTCATGCTGACAGTGAATTGTTAGGTAGCCAGGAGTATGACTGACGTTATCATCCTGTAATCAATAGATAATATATTCTTTATAGAATTAATGCTAAAGATCATTTAAGACAAGACTCACCCCTGTGTCTGGTCCCTCGTGAATACAAATGTTATTTTTCGAATAAACTATATCTCCATCTTTCCCCAGGAAAAAGCTATTATTACCTAAATTGGCAAACAGTTAGTATAAATAAAGTTGACAAACCTCGTAGATTATTGATAGCATCGCTAGCCTTCTTAAAGAAGCCTGATATTGAGCTCATTGCATTTTCTACAACCATAATTAATCAATAAAGATAGAAAAATGAGAAATAGTGGAAATTGAAAGAAGATATTTGCATATGATAAATGTAAGATTTGATTATATTTCCTCTCACATGCCGTATTAGGTTTTCATTTTATAAATTATATGAGTCATATATATATTGTATTGAGTTGTCATATATATGGCTTGATTCTTGGAAGAGCATAAATGAAGTGTGTATATGGATAGATATGGAGAGTAAGCGCTTAGCACTGACGGCCGGCCAGCCAGCAAATCGTGTTATGACGTTTGAGATGCAAGGTATTCTAAGCACAACTATCTACAAGTTTTGTCTGCAGATTAGATATACTTCGAAACTGATTTGCTATTTATATGTTACGTTTGGAGAACCTTGCTATTATGAGTATACATATAACGTTTTACAACATAATAATACAGTACGAAATATTTGAAACTTCCTAATATTTCATCGAAATTTTCTAAGTTCTTTTTGTTTCGGCTACAATATGACAGCAACTATAACTATTGGATAAAATGTAATTCGTTGTTTAACATTTGCGATGTAAGAGTAACTAGCTAAACCAAGAACGAGGATTATAGGGAATAAAAATATACATTTGTATTTTTCGGCAAAATGATTTTCTGAAAATGTCTTTCCAGTTATAACTACACAGGTGGAAATAGCAAATTTGCGGAAAAACAAATGAATACTGGCTGAAAGAAATAATTAAATATTAATATTCCTATTATGGAAATACGGCTTCTGTATTGACGCTGATATACTACGAATTCTTAAAGGGATAAGTTCAGTAGGGGCGGTACATAATCTATTACAAATCTAGCATTTCAATAACAACTCGGAATGCTTTGCAATATATTTATATGATGAGAAACAAATTGCAAAATATGGTATAGCATTTTTCTTCACTAATTGGCTTGAATTAACACGGAAGTAACACAGCAGAAAAATCGGGCAAAAGCTTTCGTAGACACGTAGATATACAATAATTAAATATAACGACAAAAATATTTTGGGAATTTTTTAAAAATTTGAATAATTCGAGATAATGGACAAAAAGGCTAGCCAGGCAACATGCATGTTGGTCTCATGAGACTATACTTGAACTAAAATGGCCGTTTCCACAACATTGAGCATTTAGCTAGCACAAGCAGAGTTATATTTAAACTTAGTAATATTCTCTAAACGAAATATTTAAAAAATGACCGTTAACATTTGATAAACAACATTGCAACTTAGAACAATTTTATCTATGGAGTATATGTTTGTCGGGTTATGCGAATGGCTTCGTGTTCATCACCAAAATAGCAAAATAGTGAAAAAGTAGGTTCAACCAACATAACGCGAAAAAAAGGATAAACATTTGGATACTTGCAACATTGGAGAGTAATCGGGTATTAATTGAAGCCAAAAGGCTGTGAGGGCCTTGAAATAAAATAGGCGAGATAATTAAGAGCGCAGCTAATGCTTTTGCATTCAGCCTCTTTTACATAGATAGAATGAGAATACGCGGTGGGTGGGGTATTGATCCGTTTTCAATAAGCATCAAGCCGCATACTTTTGCTTTTGCTTCAAGAATTCTCAATTTCTACTTTTGAAGAGAATGAGAGAAACTATTTTCATCTTAGTTGAGCCTCGCCGCTTGAGTTGGTTGCTTGCCGTTTGGCCAGCTGCTGTTTCGCCAAAACTAATTATTCGTAGCAGAATGTCTTTAGGAAAAGAATCCGAAATACGTTATTAGTAAAAAGGTGTCTGAATTCAAAATTATAGCTTGATTAATCAAGCGCTATTATATTTTCTACCCGAAAAATGGAACTCGGACTTGAATATCATCTGGTAGAAAAATATTGTTAGAGAATAAACTTTAAAAGTTTCGAGTATTGTTAGCATTAGCCTTTAGTCGGAGCAAACTAATTAATCATTTTTGAAACGATGAATGAGGTCTAAGGACGAAAGATGGGAAGGAATTTACGGGGCTGGCCAAGCCGGATCGGGGACGCAAACATGCAAAGAAACGGGCCGGCTCGTACAGGTGTCGGACTTCATACATATTGAACCGGCCGGGGCCGATCAGGGGACGGAAAATTTAATAAAAAATGACGACCCGGTTGCCCATTTCCTACCCGTGAATGAAACTGAAAGAGCACTCCGAAGGCCAGTTGGTAGGAAGCACTGCTACTAATGATAAACTACATATTTAACGGGTAAACATGTTGCCGTTAAAATATACTGCTTAATACATTACTCGCCTTAAATTGGGAGGCATACAAATAACTATCTATCCTTCATGCAATCTCATAGTCAGAAGTTCAACGATTTCTATGTTGTTTGTAATCCATAAATTATTTTATTAAAACCAACTGATGAATCAAACGAATGTATGTGATAAACTTGGAAAAATCATGTTTCCTGGTATGTGCTTACTTAACTTAGTCAACTTCTGAATTTAAAGATCAGACTCCACGGGCATTAAAAAAGTAGAAGAGAAAAGATTGTTTGGTTACCAGTAAGTTGATAATCCTTCTAAAAGGTAAATGGGATTAACACCCAAATGAATGTAATACTTTTATTTTGACATTTAGAATATAGAAGAAGATATATGTTAGAGAAGTTAATGGATTCGGTAGCTCTGGCACGCCAGCTATTCTCGGAGTCAGTTCGGATTATTTTTCTTTTATTCCTTCTCATCATAAACCATAGCTCTTCTCAAATATCCTCTTACAACTAGGTGTTATGACGGAAATGCCCTGTTTTTCTGCTTTTTCTTACTATAACATAACTTTAACTAACATAAATATGTTCTATAAAACCTCACTTCAACATACACTACATATTCGCATCAAATTGCAATGAGAATACTAAAGCTTCGAAAATAGTTCTTACTGTGTATACGAAAACTTTCAACTGTTAGTTTAAAATGCATAATTGCAGGGAAAAACCGATTTCAGTCATTAAATTATTCTTATAATATTAAAAGAGAATGGAATACAGTAAACTTCTGTGGAGAAAGATCAACTGTTGTTGCCGACCCTACAACCAAGTTCATAGTGGTAAAAGATTGTCAGATACATATTTCGATACGGTTTTAGGTAACGTTGTAATGGTGCAATCAGTATGTGAACAGGTTCCATCTCCCCCGGTTCCAAAATTGGAAACTCAGAGTTCATTCTCAGTTAGTTCTCATATGGAGTCGCCTATTGGCGGGAATTCACAAATGTATGGACCTAACGCCACTATGGACCCACAACCACAAGTGCTAGACGATGATAGTTACAAGAGACTACCTTATGGAGGGGTTTACACTGGAGACGAAAGCAGTTCTCTCCAACTAACCAATGAAACACCCGTTACCGTTATAAGGTCAGTATTGATAGGTGTAGAATGTTTAACTGTGAACTTGAAACATGGTTCTGTACTTAAAGATGCATAATTGCCATATTTTAGGAAAGTTCACAGTGCTGCACGATCTCACCCCTCCGTTGTTACATTTTGATGTCAGATATTATGAACACAGAAGGATATCTTATATAATTTGTCAATTTAAATGTTCTCATATTGTGAGCAATGTAATTCAGTATAAATAAAGCTTTAATATGTATGTTATTGGTGGAATTTCTCTCTTACTTCTAGATGAGTCAGGGGTTTGCTCACTTTACTATCGTTTTACAGATAATATTTAACGCGTTCTCAAATGAGTTTCGAATGTGTTTTCCAAATATGGTAGTCGCAAATACGCAGAGACGTATGAGTCAGATTGTTTAACGTTTCCGGAAACAAGTCCACTGACTGCGCAAACAAAAATAAACCCTATGAATTTTTTCTCTGTTTTTAAACAGAAAACACAAACAACTAAAAACTGACACTTGTATTTGCAACGGCTAGTAGACAGTGATTTCATTCTTAAAGGCACGGTACACCCAAAATTGACCGACCAAATTTCATGCTTTGTTTGATAGAGCTTAGTATTCTGAGTGGAAATATGAAGATCAAATTTGTTTACGATGATTTTGAACGAAGTTATGGGCATTTAAAAATTGCTGTCACCCTGCGCAGTGGTTGTGAGTGGGGGGAGATCTGGTTAGCATGCGGCAATTGCAGGAATTTATATAACTTGTATAACCCGTCAAATTGATCCTAAATTTGAAAACTAAAAACATTTCTACAATTATTTCCTGTGAAAACCCGGTGTGTGGCGAAGAATTTGTAAAAACTCGTTAATTCTTTGCAGTATCTAACTGATTGCTTCCAAAACATCCTACAGTAGTCGTCCTTGGTGCAACCAGAAACAACAAAAGTTCAATTAGAGGTAAAGTCCTACATTTTCGGTCAATTTTGGATATTTATATCATTTTTAATAACTTTTCGAGCAGATTAATCTTAAATAATAAAATTCGAAATGATTTTTTGACTGTATCGTGCCTTTAAAGGTACTTCTTACCCTTATATACTGGTTTACGCTCAATTACAATAATGGAAGGAAAGTTTATTATGATCATCCATGTCAACAGTTTTGTATCAAGCTAGCATTCTGAACAGTAATTGGACAATGGTGAATCTGATGGAATAGATAGATTACCATAATTTTGCCCAACCTCGGATCAATATATCTCAAAACCTAGAAGTTTCCAATATAAACATGTAAACAGAATAATATACATGCTGCCATTTGATATACTGCTGGCAAAAATTTACTAAAAAAACTAATCTGCCCTTCTCCATCTATAATGAATCTCTCTGTTCTATTTTTTGAACATTTTTCATGACCTATTCGTTATCGTCTACACGGACCTGAAATGTCGCATCTATTAAGGATTATCGGGGTTTATGAGAAGAAATGGCCAATTTCTAGATACAAACCCTACCATAATCTACGGGTTTGCTCAATTGACGTAAACAATTTGAGCTGCTAGTTCCTTTTTGCGGTCGATTGATCTAAAACCACAAATTCCGTTGGCACAACAGGCGCCTTATCAATTTTGTAGTTCAATTCGTGACTATAATCCTTTTTAAACTATATATTGTAATCAAATGAATTTAATGGATCCGCTACTTACTGGGAAGACTATCAATTAGTTAACTACATACAATCTGATTTCATGATGTTGCATCACTATGTTAATACATAGTATGTAACTATGTTTCGGTAATTATTTGCAAAAGTTAATTGAGGTTACCACTTAAATTTACTAGTATGATATCCGGTCTCGAAAGAAAAGTAAATTCAAATTTCCCAGTGTTAGAATTAGCTCTTTTTTGAAATAATGGGTAATTTGGTTTTATGCGTTAGACCGTCGTTGTTCACTAATCACTGTTTGTTTGGCGGCCGATTTTCAAACGATAATCCGCAATGATTCATAACTGCAGATAAATGTGTATATGGTTCTCATTATGCTTCCACAACGACTGTTATAACTTTCAGAAAATAAAGATAAAGAGTAAAACAATAATTTACTTCCTAACCGTATCTAGGAACAAATAATAGAAATACACATAAGATAGTGTGTCTTAAATACATTGAGATCCTTGTATATTATACTTATTTATTGCAACACCAGCTTTCTTCTGGATTGACCGCTTAAACGATTGTTTTCTAGAAGGCGCTCAAAGCTTTCATCAACATTTCTTCTCTGAAAGAAAACCTTGTTTAACCGGAAGTTATACTAATTCTATAAAATCTAAAATATATTTGCTATTCCATTTTATTCTGAACTGAATAAGCGTAGTTATCAAAAATGTTCTCTGCTAATCGTACGTGCTGAACTAGTCTACGTTTGTGAAGTCTGTTTTGAGATCAAATTGCGACCGAATGCCAGATTTTGTCGTGTGTCACGGTGTGTTCATTCGCTGAATACAATGTTTTTCTGTGTTTTGCAGAGCTAATCGAAGTGCGCGTCGACTAAAACGGGATGCTAACCTTCTTTTTCGTTCTTCCTCTTTCCGTCTCAGATCAAGATCTTCATAAGAAACACTGTTTTCATCTATCTTCAGGTAGACATAAACCTGCAAAATATAATTTTAATATAAAAACTAAGTGAATATAGATCGGACAAAGAGTACTACTAGTACAAAAGAGTAAAACTTACTTGGAATACTATAACAAAAAGAAATAAGAAGGCGAGAATAGTTAAATCTCTAGTGCTTGCCATTTGAATAAAACCACCTAAACTGGTTTGCACCACCTGAACAGATGAGGATAGAACGTGGGTGGTCTGGTTGTTTGCTGCGACGACGGTGTTGGCGGTGGTTGCGCTTATTAGCTCGTCGTGTGTGGGCAGCTGAGTTGTGTTAAGGGCGGTCGCTGATTGATGAAATACAGTTGGGATGTACATAATTATGTTCACGTGTTCTGCAATCGTTCACAATATGTTAGGCCTGACTTTTTGCTACCTTCTTAGCTTAGATTCCAACTGAAATGTAAAAAAATAGACGGAATATATAATGATCAGTGAAAAAAACGGTGGGCGACAAGAACGATTAGTCACATAAAGAATGAAAACATTATACAAAAGAATATAATATAAGAGTAGTAACATATTTCCTGGAAAATACGAAAAATTCTCTAGATGGTTTTCTAATAGGCAAATTGAATAGAAAACAGCTTTTTAAGGAACAGCCTATTATTCAACTGATTTCGGAATTGGGAAATCGGTGCTTATATATGCGGCGGTGTTGTTTTATCGTAGAAGGAAGATGATAACCGATTGGACTGGCCACAAGCAAACCGTCGCCACAACCACCGCTTTGGTAATTGGGAAAGAGTTGCGAAATGTCGAACAACAGTCGGAAATCATATGGGGCGCAATTTCGAATTTGGTAAGCAACTGTCTAGATGCACTTTGCTCGATAGGGAACATAACACAGGGCTGCGGAATTACTAACTCTAGAATCTCAAAACAGTCAAGTCTAATAAAACGAAAAAGGGAACCAAACTGTTTTTGATCGAAATACGAGTTCTCTGAAGTTTGAAGTAAGTGAAGTTTGAAGTAAGTGAACACAATATTGTCTCCACGGGATTGATAGTTCTCTGATTTTCAACGTCCATCAACCGACCAACATCCTATCAAAATGAGACTTTCAACTGTTGGCGGCATTGTAACAATAGTACTTTTTAAACATGACCATAATCATTACAACAAATGTGGCACACTCTTTCGAAAAGACACTATTCTCATCATATTTAGAAAGAAACAAACTATTTTTAGAAATGAAATAGTGGGATTTTAAAAATGAAAACAAATTCAAATAATGACAATATCACCTTACAGCGTTTATCAACATAGATTCAATAATATAAGATGTGCTCACCACTTTTATAGAAAAATACTTGACCGGGTCGAAAAGCTTTTCACTGAGCTCAAATGAAAGTGAAACATACAAGACGGTAACACATTAAATTAACAAAATAATAGGATAGGTGTGCTCGGGTAGCGCGATTTCAAGACCACTGAAAGCGGCTATCTGTGCTGTCGGGGCCGGACGAACCTCTCTAACTGGTGTGTGAATCATCTCATGCGTAATGCTTGTAATAATATTCTGTTAGAACTGATAATAGAACATAGCATCCATAAAAGACAATTTGTAGGCAAATTGCAAGACGGAAGGAAAGGTGGACATTGCGTAATGGCAACAAACAAGCATATACTGTCTGCACCCCTCCGGAAGTCCGGTAGACTGATAACTGACAAATAAAACCCACATATCACGGAAAAATGATATACTTTATTACTATTTGAAAATGAAAACCTCATAAAGAAACTAGAATATAGTTATTTGGTTTATTTGAGTTTTTCATAATGTCGCACATTTAAATATTACATATACAAATATTTTGAATTATTTTCACTCTCTACTGTTTCAGATATTGTTAAATATTAACAAAGTGAGTAATCAGAAGAAATCTATGGCAGAAGAGTCAAATAAGATAAATGAAAGCAATAATAAGAAATAATACAAATCAAAATAGAACAAGTTTATTGGATAGTTATAGATAAAACAGTATTACTTGTTTTCGGCTTTCAATCGGCGATTTTCAATGAACTATTAATAGTGCCTGTACAGTTAGATCAGCTGAAATGATCGACGGTCGATCTGCACTTTCTAAATTTATTCGTCAATTTTCGTCTTATTGGAAATCAAAGAGTATCGCTCTTGTCATTTCGCAGAATCAATAATGAGTTCGCCAAAAAGTACAAAATACACGAGAACCAAAAACGAGTATCTGAAGTTTTATTTATAGTATTCAATTGATTTGTGAATCAATGAAGAATTGAGTAAAAGAAGCTGTCTGGAGACGGTTAATATCCGGTTTTGTGTTATAAATGACCATTACCAATGCACAATTAAACGTAGCTGAAATACGACCAATCACGCACATAGACATTTATAACTGCAAATAGCTTCCCCAAGCGAATTCAAACTCATTTTTTGAAGATTACCACAAATCAGCCCGATGAATACAAGATCTTTAGTTAAGATGCAGATTTTCAACCCGTTTTTGCAAATACAAATGTAATTTTGTACTCTTTAGCTGTATTTGTATATATTATATAGTGCCTTGAGAATACTTTAGAACATTTATTGATTTACTAAATTGAACAAAAAGAATCAACAACAAAGGTACACGTAAAAAGGGACTAAGCACAAGAAAGGGTTGGTAAGTGAGCAAACGAACCGATAATAAATTGGACCAATCGAATAATGAATAAAATAACCTAGGTATGTACTGTAAGTATGCAGATAAACCTTAATTGGTACTATCTCAAACATAATTGGAAGGAACAGAAAATGAAATAGTAAGATGTATTTCGAACATTCCTAGGAAATTAATAAATATCAAAATGTTAATATGTAGTAATTAAATCTGATAAGTTAAGTTTCGAGTTCAAATTGCGCAGCAATCATCAAATAAGATATAATTAGCTATTCGCATTGACTATAAGGCACATATAAAAGAATACTTTTTGAAAAATATATTAAATTTCAAAAAATAACGAAGCTATAAAAATGCACGTGCTATTTACACTTAATGGGAAAACCGGTTGCTCTTGATAATTGTTACTACCTTTTTCTCTATGCAGTATCAACATGAGTCCGTTTGAAATGTTCTCTGGCGGGAATAATCGGACGCACATATTGAGCCACTAGTTCTTCCAGTCCAGCAATACCAGAATAGTAGGCAAAATATTCTGTCTGAGTCAGATCCATGAAAGTTGGACGCAATTTCTGTTCCTTGATAACGCTGAAAATAGTACTTTCGTAAAACACATGTTGTTTCAGTTTCTATGGTCACTAGACCTATTAAGTCAATAATATCTTACCAATTGTTGATAAAGTTTCTTGTTCTTTTTGTGTAGGCAGGATTGGTGACAAGTGGTGGATCTCCATAAACGACCATTTGTAACTGATGAAACATCGGCGCCGAATTGAATCCCGGAAATGGGTGCTCAAAGTTGGCAACTTCAACCTAAAGTAGTTTGCTTGTCACGTATTGATGTTATTTATATACCATGGATATTCCTAAACTCCAAACATCAGATCGAATATCGTAGGTGTTTCTAGACAGCAGTCGTTCCGGCTGAAAATGGTTTGTATTGTCTAGATATCATTTCTATAAACATACCGCCATATATGGCCTGCAACCGACTTCCATTGTCTGAGCCACAGAGTCTTGCAAGTACCCGCAAATACCAAAATCACATAATTTCACTTTTCCATGTGCATTTAAAACAATGTTGGACGGTTTTACATCTGAAATAAGTTCCTAACGCTTGTTATTGCTGAAATTTAACACGTTCCACTGCATTACCTACCTCGGTGAATAATGTGATGATTGTCCTTCAAATGGAGCAACGCATTCGTGGTCTGAAGAGTATTATCGGCAAAGTAATTGCTTTTTTATGCTTTATTGAGGCTTATTATAAAAAATGTCACAAAAACTACAAAACGTTTAGATTTTTTTCTTTTTAACTTACTGAGAGTGCTATACATGCTAAGGTGTTTTCGTCGAATAATTGTTGTCCTAGTTGTTTAGCTGTTTTGTACAAATGTTCCAAGGAAATGTCCATAAGCTCCATGCAAACCCACGCGTCTCCCTGAACAGCTTAGGTAAATTGAAAAAAAAGTACACACCTCGTGAAAAGCAACACCAAAAAATTGAACGATCTGTTCACAGTCGCTGGATTTACGAATGGCATCGACTTCTAAGCGGAGACGTTTAACCGACTTGTTAATTCCATCTTCGTCTAATCCAGAACAAGTTAATTTCACTCTCTAAGCATAGGTAAAACGTAGACACTTAATTATAGAAACCTTAACAGCCATCATTCTCTCACTATGTTTGTGCATCATCTTGCGAACACTCCCATAACTACCACTACCAAGGGGTTCCACGTCGTGCAGATCGTCGTATCCAAATGGACGCTCGGCTTCCCCGGGAAAAGTTATCCGCCCAGATAGGTACATACGGATGAAGTCACTAAATATTTTGTTATAAATAGTATGGCAGTATGAATTTATGTCGATAAGTTGTATTTATGAGATTAGTTTGCATCCCAATGTTTGTTAGATTTGTAATTACGGAGTATACGTGTGAGCTTTACCTTGTTTCCATTTCAAAATGAAATGAGTTTGTTCATTTACGAAAATAGTCAGTTTTAGGTGTATACGGTAGCCCCGAGTGTGGAATAACCGGTTTCCGTTATGTTACCACACGTTGCACAATATGATTATGCGTAAGCAGAAGATCTTTCAACGTACTAATTTCATTAATATCGAATGATAATAAAATATAAATTAAACTCATGTATATTATTCACAAATACTTGCAAGCTTTAGCCAAGCAATGTATCTGTTTGATAGTTATTTCGAAATTATAGTTTGCTAATTTATTACGAAACTTAGAATACGTGTGCCTGAATTGTGAAAGTTTTCCAAACTCTACAATTGGTTAATAAAATGAACGTACAGATTGCTAATAGTATCTCCGTTATGGTCATTTCCTCCATTGGAGCTGGTTATAGTTGGCTTCCTTATAGGATCCGGAGGTCGCATTTTATGCTACTAAAATAAAAGTTAAGTAAATTAAAGAGATATGAAAAAACAGATACAATTGTCAGCATAAACCAAATTCACTTTTAGCGATAATATCAGTTATTACTTTATATTTAACAAACATAACACACTTACAAGTAACAATTGATTAAACATCTAGATAGATAACTATTACAACATAATTAAGCGCTATCGACTACTCCACAAGTTCAGGTAGGTCGTCAAGTTCATCTGAAAACATGTCGGCGAGTGACTTTGCATCTAGCCGATGGTCTACATAGACTTCAGGTGCTTTATTAGATGGTTCATTCAAAGTATTGCTTGTTTCTAATGGAGCAACTTTAATTTCTTGTTTGGTTGAAGTTCTTGAAGTATTCTAGAAAATTTTATTTATGCATATTTTAATTGTCAAGTAAACCTCAAACAGTTTATCCTTGGGCGTTTCTTCTACGTTACGCTTGGGGTCTTTCATCCCTTTTGCTTCTTCGAGGAGAACTCGATTCTCGGCCGGCATTGGATGTTCTGCGTCGAGAGTAAACTCCTATAAACAAGTGTTTCTTTCTCTTTATTAACTTTGGTAACTCTACCAAGATTGACTGAGATTCCGTTAAATATTTCACTGCGTTTTCTTTCTCTCCCAAACTCTGATAAAATACACCAATATTTCTGGAAAGGTTTGTCACGGTTTGTCGTGTTTTGTTATTTAAAAACCTCAAGTGAAACCCAACTGCCGGATGATTGTGGGGGAAAGAGTGTCTAACGCATTCTTCAGCCAAAAGATGTAGACGAAGCAGCTCCTTAGTATCGTCATGTACTTGTCCCAATAATTGCTGCAAATGAATACTATTTTCTGTGAATATTCATGTTTCATACCTGCACAATTCTACAAAGATACACATTGATAACAGGAAACATCTTCAGAAGACGATCCAGCAAATCATACAAAAAGGCTAATCTCATTTTCTGAGGCATCTGAAAAATAAAAACAGTTTATTTTAGTTAAGTGTTTAGATAAACCTGGTCGATTTCTCGATCTGATATCACTTTATCGATAAATTTCATCAGCTTGATACATTCGACGACAAATTCCTAAACAGGACAAACGTTTTCCAAGTAGCCCAAGTTGTTCTTACTTGAGGTAACTGAACATTACATTCAGGACATGTTATCAATCCAGTGACCTTGTCCTTATATACTGGATTTCCAAAGATTAACACTCTGCTTTCCTTTTCAGGCTGACAGTTCTGACAAAGAACACTTGTTAACACATGGTCATCTGGATCGACACATCGCTCACACAAACAATCAAAATACCATGTGTCTCTCAGTAACTTCTTGCGCTCTTGCTGATTGCTTTAATTTAGAATATTTTCTCTGACTAATCATGACGTTACCTACCACATTAGCTCAATATATGAATAAAAGGTTGTCTGTTTGTTGTGAATATCCACACTTCCATTTAATGCCCTTAATGTAGCTACAAAACCTTTACAGGAATAAATAGTATTCGGCCGACATGAGTGATCATAAGCACAAAGATCTAGATACAAGCCTTTGCCAATTTCCTAAAAGAATAATTCTTATTAAATCTGTGTACGACAACAAACCTTAGTGTATGCATAGTCACTAATAGCATGTCGATTGATATAATCTCTACAATGCAGTTCAAATACAGTTTCCTTTGGAATCATGTACTTAGCATCGTAAAAGTCAACCAATTTCGCATATACACCTGGAAAATAATGTAAAATAGCAAAGCGAAACTATACTCACTCTCAAACTTCTTCATAGCATAATGATCGGCTTTCATCTTATCAGTGTGGGCCCAGATTTCCATAATGGAACGTTGAGATGTTCTGTTTTTATAGAAATCCTTGTCCTTCTTATCTTTTCCGGATTGAATATCCTAAAAAACGGTGATATTTTTTGAATGTGAGACATTTTTAGGTTTACCTTGTACCGGATAACGAGTCTTCCTAGCATTCGAGTTTCTATGCATGGTACCGTTCGTGTTTTCTTGAATCCTGTACATTCGGCCTTAAATATTATGCTTTATTTTAGTTAAGCGTCAGTTCAGCAAACATTATTGTTATTGGCATTATAAACTTATACTATTGTAGTGAACATGTAAACTATCATTATCTTCACTTATAATAATACCTATAATTAACGCAAATTGTACATATATACATAAAAAGAAGTCTGGTGAGTTTATCCTCAGAATTTTTAGTCAAATTAGTTGTAAAATCAGTTTTACTAAAAAATAAACTTATTAAAAAAAATAAAATTAAAAATAATCCACTGATAAACTTATTAATTTTAATATACTTTACTAAATTATATAAAACATTTCTGACTGAACTATTATGCTTTTGGATTATAGGAAAATGAATACTAAGAAAGTTTTTACTTAAGATAACCTTATGATCTTTCCAGCCAAGCAATTGGCAATCTCGATTACAGAAAGCCGCAACCCCACAACCAAGACACTTCCTAAACTAATTGTGCAATGAAACATTTCGAAACTATACGAATTTTTCATACGATTTCATAATTCCACACCGCCTTGAGTTTAAACAACAAAAGAATTATTCTCCTCAATTTTCTTTAAATAGATAGTAGTTACACACAAAGAAGAATAAATATATACAAGATTGTCATACTTTCATTTAGTTTTGAAATATAGTATGCAATCACAAATATATTAAAGCAAGAGAGCTAATATCGATTGATCACTGGTTGTATTAACATTAATATTAATAAACTAACTTTAATTGGTTACTTTCATCAAGGCAGTACCAACAATGGCTAACAAGTTCGTCAGCTAGTAATGCGTACGCAAAAGGGTAAAATGTCAGGCGACCTTCTTTATCAGTCTCCGTCATTCAAGAACAATGTCTGCAATTTGTTGGTATTTACTATTTAGGCTATGATAAAGTATATTCTAAAGCTTTATTAACATTGGAACACGAATATAAAAAGAACTTGAGGATGTATAGTGGCAATGAGCACACATTGAGCCCAGTGTAATATTACGATTGCGCGGAAGTGCACCAGGGAAGGGTAAATATAACCGAAACCCCCAAGGAATCTGAAGCATCATTTCTGGGAAAAAATACAAGTGATGAGCGAATTATGAACAGTGTATTACTGCAGAGCAACCTAAATCGAACTTAGTATCTGTTAACACTAAAAGTTGTCTAGCTGTAACTGAACAACCAAGCAAGTTATTTTCCTCAACACGTGAGAATATGTACAAATGATTTTGTTTTCTCCGTTTTCTGGATCCCTGCTTCCGATAGATGACATTTTGCTGCTTATTCAGTGCAAAATATTTGTTTCTTGCCGTGCCCCGTTGCGAAATAACATCCGCAGGCTAAGATTCTTTAAACGGGTTTCACAGATGTTTTTAATGTTTTAATTTACTATGTTGCATATCATAAAGTTACACAACTTTCATATAAGACATCCATATATTGATATTATGTTTAAATATAAACAAACCACTAAATGTTGATTCTTAACAGTTGCGAATGAATCATGCATACTATACAATAATTAAATTTATTTTGCAATATTAATAGTTTTGAATTACTTATTGCTTTAAGGGTTACAAGGACAGCGGCCAAAGTTCCTCATGGCGCTAATACCAATGGTACGTTAGCGTATATTATGTTTTTGCAAATAGTGAAATGATAAGCTTAGCCTTAGCGATACCCTTGCTTTATCAGCACGTTATGAACATGAATCGATTAGTTGGTACCTGAATTTTCGCGGGTATTATCTATTAATTTCATTTTCGTTTAATCTTGATCCTCGAGTCAACCTGATCCTTATCGTGTTGCCCGTCCATGTTCACAAAATCAATTCGTTTTTATATTTTTATAGCGGTCGTACTCATATTATATTGTTCAATTAGTATGTAATAAGTCCATTTTCAGCGTGACATGGACACATCATTTCGGGAGCATGGTGCTACATCAGGTTTGTAATTAATTCGTTCCAAATAAAAACTCTAATTTCAGATCAAGAACTGTCTGGCGGAAATCTCCCTCGCACTTCAATTTCTTGTGCATCAGGTAAGATAACATTAGTAATATCGTTAATATACCAATCCTTACAGAATCTGATACTGATTTTGGTGACGAAAGTGTTGGTTTGATTAATAAAACCAAAAAGAAAAGAAATGTAAGTGTAACATTTTCATTGCAAACTTATACTTATATTTTACAGTGTAACTATGTTTAATAGTTAATTAATTATACCGTAATTATTTTGTCACTTATTTAGATGGAACGTACTCCACTTCTGCACCGACCAATAACTGCAGCAAGCCCAGCAACAATGGAATTTGCCCGACGACTCGAAAGAGAAAGTGAGGATCAGCGAATATCGTCAGACGAAGATGAAATAACACATGGTAGGACATTTTTATAATTCTTTTACAATTTTAATTGAAGCCATATTTTGTTTAAGGCAATGACCAATACGGCAGCACAAATGGAGGAGCCGATTTCTGGGCTATTATAGAAGAAGCAAGGCGAGCTATCAATAACGGAAAGTTTCCAGAAAGAATCAGTCAAGGTTCGAGTGGATCTTATTTTGTCAAAAACATGCAAGGAGTAAGTTTCAGTTTAGATATTAATTATTCTATTAAACATACAAAAATATTCAGATTAATTATTCAAACTAATTTTCTAGAAATTATATATTCCTATCCCCGGATTCGTTATTGTATAATTTAATACTGATTTAAAAACTAAAAATGTTATTGATGTTATTGTTTCAGAAAACAATCGGTGTTTTCAAGCCGAAGAATGAAGAACCTTACGGGCACTTAAATCCTAAGTGGCTAAAATGGTTCCACAAAGTGTTTTTGCCGTGCTGTTTTGGACGAAGTTGTTTATTACCGAATCAGGTATTTACATTTCAGATATTTGAGAATGTAGCATTCATTTAAGAAATTATTTATTACGCATTACAATGCTACAAATATGCGGTAGACAAATATATACGGGGGGCGAAACTATGTAAGCATTTAACAATATAATAGGAAAGTCAGCGGGTATTTAATAAGCATCAAGTAACGATGTACCGGGTATGAACAAAGACATAAAATAAGCAGTGTTACGGGTTGCTGGTATTAGAGGCTAGCTGTTTTCGTTGATTATTAAATGTAGTTTATTAAAGCTGACCCTACAGGTCTATAAGTCATGCCTATTAGGCGCTAGCGTATCAATATGAGATCCATGAAGGGACGAGTGTACTGAAACCTGCGAGGGACTCTCTGGACGATTTGGTGGTATTTCGATAATTGATGGATCTCTGGTATCTCTAGTATGGTCAATACCGTAGCTGGAATCGCGTCCTCCATAACCTGGCGCATCTCTAACCGACCCTCCATAGATCGAACCTGTATAAGCAGATTCCTATATTCTATTAACAAAGGTTGTTTAAATTTAACTATAAGCTGTAATTAGTTTGCGGACTACCCAACGACTACGTTTCGATTAATTTTGTTAATGTTTCATATATCGACGCTGCTTTCCGTATCATGCACAATATGATGCTGTTCATGATTTGATGATCCAATGAACGTAGTGGTCGCAGTAGGTCTATGAGTAGTTATTATTACGTCCATACCAGTATCATCTAATCCGCGTCTTCCATAACTTGTATAGTCCGTTCTACCATGGGTAGGAGTTGATGTTCCTAGGGGCGGAGTTAGTGGGTTTGATGCAAATGTTGTCCGTGGGCCACCAAAGCTATAATAAGGGTAACCATTTAAACATAAAAAGAGGAACTTATTAAATATTTGGCAATAGTACTTACCCAACTGATCTACTACCTCCATGCAAGTATCCATCAATATTGTTGTCACCGTAGCTACGAATTCCAAGTACATTTCCTCCTAGTCTTCCGATATCGCTAACAAGAGAACGATCAACATAGTCCCTAATTACATAAGTAAATTAGAGTACTTTTTTATTAAAGAAACCTGCGACGACGTCTTTCTCCATCTAACTGTTCTCGCAGAATAGCTAGTTGATCTTCTAGCTGCTTAATTCTATTTCTATGCGTACGTTCTCTGTTTTCAATTACTTTTTCAATCTAAAACTCGCAGATTATACAAACAGTTTCTTAAATAAATTCAACCTGTGATTTTTCTTGACGCATTCTTAGTAGCTGTCTTTCTTGTTCCTCGCGTTGTTTATTTGTCAATTCCAGTATTCTATTACCATTTTCCATTTCTAATTGTGCAATCTATATACATTTTAATTTTTTTTTAAATTGTATTTGCTCAAACCTGTTGTTGCAGTTGAGCACAGTTCTTGTAAAGTTCCTTATTCTCCCGCTCCATAGCATTTAGAGATTTCTCAATTGCCTCGCGCTGCAGAGCTGTTTCACGAATTGCAGCGTCCGTTCTTCGTTTTTCGCCTTCCAACTAAAAAGTATTTAAGTTTAGAAATCCTGCGGTTTTATTATGCAAAACTTTTATATTTAGAAATAAACGAAAACTTACGATCTCAATTTTCTTTAGCAGAATTTGTTTTTCTTTCTTCCAGCCATCTACAACATTTGACGTTGTGCGTTTGTCATTCTCTAATTGTGCTAGGCGTCGCTTGCATTCTTCCAGTTCCTAAAAAAGTATATAAACATTTTAATATTCTTAAAGTTTACTTTTTCTAAACTTCTTCTGTCATTCTTGGCGGATTCGATTTGTTGACGAAGTTCTGTTTCGGTTACGCGAGTCTGATTGATGGTCTAAAATTCGAGATAGCTTTATTAGTTATAAAAGGAAAAAATACCTTTTCCATATTCAGTAGGCGGTCTTCCATGCGATGTTTCTCTGCATTTGCGTCTTGTAACTGTCTCTGTAGGTCAGCTACACGGTTATTCACATCATGCACTCTCTGTTTGTGGTCCCGAATTTCACTGCGGGTACTGAGAAGTTCCGTCTCCAATTGCTGTTTTCGGAGATTACTTGAGTTCAAATCATTTTGGCAATTTAGTAGCTATAAATATTATTAATATCTATTTTCTATGGAGATATACCTGATCTTTAAGAAGTTGATACTCGTGCGTGGACTTGCTGTATAGATCTGCATTCTTGCGCATTTCGGCTTCCAGGTTTTCTGCCTTTGAGAGATCTCTGCGAAGTTTGTCAATATCCTCTCTCATGTCTTCAACCTTAGTTTCACTTAGTCGCAAAGCACCGTCAAGTTCCTTGATTCTTTCTGTCATGCTCTGAATTATTATGTATATAATTTTGATTTCTATGTGTTTGCTCTACCTGTTTCTCGGTTTCAAGAGTGCTAATCTGGAGCTGTAGTTTCTGGTTGTCACTATCATGCTCTCTAATTTTGCTCTCAAATTGGAATCTTGAAGCATCCCATGATTCCTCCTTATCACGAAGAGTCCGGTTATCTGTATGAGAGTTGTCCAAATCTGTTCTTAGATTCTTGAGTTGTTCCTGAAATGTTTAGTTATAGTTTACTAGTTTTGGGTCTGTCCAACATTCAGATGTCTCAGTTGAGCTTCCTTTCCTCTAGCCTGTAGCTCAGCAGCCACCATCTTAGCTTTCATCTGTCTTCTATCCTCATCTCTCTGTTTAAGGGCTTCTTCCTGAGATCGAAGCAGCTGCTTAGCTGAGTTCAACCTGGATTCCAGGGCACGCTTATCTGAAATAAAATATTTTAATTTTGCTTTGTGTTCTAAGTCTAAAAAGTTTAACGTACCCTCTTCGATGTCAGTCAAATTCTCTTCAATTGTTCTATATCTGGTCTCGTTCTGGTTAATTGTCGTATGCGACTCGCTCGTCTTTTTGCGTAGACGATCCAACGCGTCGCGTAGTTCGTTCTGAAATATTTGTTCGGGTTGTGTTTATTACTCTAGGCTAACCCTTTCGAGTTCCAGTCTTTCTATCTTTGCGAGAAGTTGCTGAAGTGTTCCTTCAAGCTTTGATACATCGATTGTGTCATTGATATTAACAGTGGTGATTCCGTCGATGTTACCGGTCAATCTACCACCACGTGCTCCAACTCCACCTGAGCCGGCAAAATCAGGTGCTGGGGGGAATGGAACAGATCTGGGATATGAAATATCGTCGTCAGCTCTTCCAATTTCTCTTCCAATATCGCTAGAAATTCCGCCTCTCCCGCTTGGACCACCGGATGCAAATCCAGCTCCACCAGAAACGTCACCACGCCCACCAACATTGATATCGTCCAAATTGAATCGATTAATGTTGATCACTCTATTTGCGGATGCTTGGAATCGTCGTAAAGCGTCGGCCAATACATCTCTTTCTGAGTCCGCAGTTAAATATTCCTGTTGAAGAGTGACAAGGCGTTGTTCCGTATTATCAAGTCGACTTTGAATATCGTTCAACTCGTACTTTCTTGACTCTATAAATTATTAATTGTTTGCGTTTCTTTTTTAAACTAGCCTAGTTCTTGGACTGCGTTAAGGCGACCGTCTTCGGCAGCTCTATGTGCCCGAGCAAGGTCATCCAATGTTGAAGTGTACTCATCGGACTTTCTCTGCATTTGGTCAACTCCAAACTTCAATTCTTGTTGCATTTTCAACATTTCGTTTCTTAAGGTGTTGCGTTCTGCATCGGAGTTGATTAGCTACAAATTTCTTTTTAAAAACGGTATACAAGTTAGGTACACCTTTTCATTTGTATCCTGGAGCTCTTGGCGCATTTTCTGTAGTTTATTATCAAACTGTGTCGACAACTGCTGCAGATGATCCGCTTGCTTAACTTTGTCACGATACGCGTTTTGCAATCTTTCTTTCTAAATATGTTCTATAAATCATAAAACTAGCGAAGTCCTTACCTCGGTTTTTAAGTGATTTAATGTATTTTTCATTTCACGTAACTGATCTTCGGCGGTTTTTAGTCTGTTCTTTAATCTGTTAACATCTGCATCCAAATTAGCATTTGTGCTCTTGAGCATGTCATTGTCTCTAAGAGCCGTGTCCAATTCCGACCGCCATTTTGTGGAATCTAACTGAAGTTGAGCGTACTGTTCTTCAATTGTTCGCAGTCTAGAAAACGCTTTGTTCTTTTTTCTGCATATCCATTTCACCTGTTCTGCGCGCTCTCGAGCTCCATGTCTTTTTGGGCCAAATTTCCCTTAGCGTCAGCTAACTCTTCTTCGAGACGTCGAATTTGAGTTGTAACTGAATTTCTATTAGTTATGGAATATGTTAAAGTAAACTCACGCTCTCTTATTTTGGTTGTATGATCGGTCACTGTTTTATTAAGAACATCAATTCTGTCATTGCTAGCTTGCAACTGCGCCTTCAGTCCAGCATTAGCACTTTCTAGAGCCTTGCCTTCGGAACGAGCAGTGTAGGATTCGGTCTTCCATTTTTGAATCTCCTATAAAAAACATTATTGGAGCTCTAATTCTTGAATTCTGACTAATAGTAAACAAGCAAACAAACATTACTAACTTTGTCAGCCTCAATTCTCTGGTCCTCCAGATCGTCCTTTAGTTTTTGTAGTTGACCGTATAGCTGGTTTAGTTTGTCATCATAATCACGCTTCTCGCTCTCAAGCTCGTTTTCTCTATTTAGAGCGTCTGCCAATTGCTTTTCCAATGTATGGATTTTGTCTCTCAGTTCGTCCTCTAGAACCTTCAAATGTTCAACAGACTGAAAAACAACTAATATTCTTGTTTATTGCATATATTACCTTTGTATACTGTTCCTTTTCATCATCAAGATCGCTTAAATGCTTATCATGAAGATTATTAATTTCTGTTTTAAGTCTGTCTATATCAGCAGCATGTTTTCTCTTTAGCTCATTGATGTCGTCTTCTTTTCTGTCATTGCCACGTCCAATCTGGGCAAGCTCGTCTTCTAATTCTCGTACGCGGCGCTCCAGGGCTTCCTAAAAAATTTAGTTTTATAAAAACAACTATCAAATATTGCATACTTTCTCATTTTCAATCTTTTCTAATTGCATCTTCCATCTGTCATTAATTTCCTTGAGTCTAAGATCATTGAGCATTTCATCACCGCGATCATAACTGTCTCCATCGAAACCGCCACGGTCGAATGAGTAACCAGTTGCACCACCTTCGCCACCGTCACCGTGAGTATCAGTACCATCTCTGTCGTCGGCAGCTAAAACCTTACTTTAGAAACGTTCAAACTATCTGCACTTACTTGGAACAAATATTTCATCGCCTTCAGAAATTCTAGTTCCAGCTGGTCCCACAAGACCTCGACCACCAGTTGTAGTAGTTGTGGTAGTTGTAGTACTGTCGCGACTCTTTCTAGAGTCGGTCTTAGGTCCTCGGTCACTGAATCTTTTGACTCGCGCGTCTTTCAAATCGTCTTCTAGCTGTTGAACTCTATCTGAAATTTGAAACCGTTTGCTAAAGGTCCTCGATATCACTTACTCTTAAGGTCCTGAATTTCTTTGCTTGCATCTTCCAATTGTTTGTTTAGTAGATGAGCTCTGTTCATTTGCTGAGAGTGAGCATCTCGAGCTTGTTGCTCTTTTTCAGTCAGTAGTTTGAACTCATTTCTGAGTTTGTCCAGCTCTTGCTCTAATTTTCTGATAGCCTCTTTATGAGCTTGAGTGTCTGCTTCAGCTTTGTGTTTTTGACTAAAAATAGAATTACCAACCTTTACATTAGTAATTTCTTACTTGAGAACTTCTTGTTTCTCCCTCTGCAAACGTTGATTTAGATCTCCAAGTTTTTCAACTTCTCCGCTCTTTGTTAGAATGTCATTTTCGAGTTGAGCGATCTTGCCCTGGTTGTTCTTGATTGTTGTATCCAGCTCGTCGTTGTGTCGGCGCAGAATTATAATCTAGATTATTCTGAGTTATTACAATATACGTATATATTGGGAACCTGTCTTTCTAAGTCATCAATTATTTGCTTCAGCTTTTCTATCTCATCATTACTTCGGCTTCCATTCTTAACGAGGTCTTCCCTTGTTTTCTTTTCGCTTTCGTATTTATGACGAATGTCAAATAGTGTTCTGGATAGTTCATCTTTTTGTTTCCTAAACATTGTTTAAATATATTCTGTATTATTAGAACTCTTACTGGAAATCATCTCTCTGTCCCTTGATATCCTTTAGTTGTTGTTCTAATAAATGTACATTCTTTACAGCGCTATCCAAATCCACATTATGTCTATCATGTTCATTTATTAACATTTCATTCTTGGATTTGTAATCTTCTAAGTCTTTTAACAAATTGTTGCGAATATCATCTATGTACTTCAATTGATGTTCCTAAAACAAAACAAATTTTTCTAGAACTGGTATTTTTAGCTACTTTTTCTTCCAATCGTCGTAGGACACTAGTATATTCGTTCTCCATATCTCGGAATTTATCCTTCAGTGGTGTCATTTCTTGCTTTAGTCTGCCGTTATCTCTTTGTAAAGCTTCATTTCGGCGATTCAGTTCGTCAATGCTGAAAATAGGTGTTATCGATTAAGGGCTTGGGCTGACTTTACCGATGTTTGTAATCTTCTTCTAGACTGTTTGCGTGCTCGTCAATTTGGTCTCTCATTTTTTGCGCATCTTCAGACGTCGCCTTGTGGAAAGAGCTAAGAATTATTACTATTTTGATGGTTGCCTGCGAAACTCACGCTTGAAGCTTAGCAAGTTCTTCTTCTAGGTATTTTCTTGCCTTTTCAGCCGCCAATCTTTCTGATTCCGTTGAGCGCAGTTTGTCATCGAGACGTCTGTTGTTTCGCTCCAATTCATCTATTGCCTTTTGTCTAAAACATATATTAATTTTGCTAATGTTTTGTCTCTAACTGGTTAGCAATCTGTCTCTTAGCGTCCACTAACTGTTTGTCTAAACGTCTTCTAGATTCATCTGACTGGTTGAACTTGTTCATAAATTCCTTAACCTATAATAATTTTTTCAAAGTTATAGTTATGGGAAGTGATTACCTGAGTTTCAGCAATTTTCAGTTTGCGTTCTAGTTGTTGAATATCATTGTCTTTGTTTCTGATTGTATTTCTAACGGCACGTAGCGCCTCGGCTGGAGGCAAAGGCGTTTTTCCTGAAAATAGCGCTAATTTTCATTTTATACTTTACCCACCTGGTGAAAGAGAACGAGTACGTTTGGTTCCATCAGGATTGCGTTCTATATCTTGGCTCATTTCATGCAGTTTTCTGAGAGCATTCGTGCTGTCATTGAATTTTTCTTTTGTTCTGCGCAGTTCTGCTTCAAGTTCGGCTATTTTACGTTGACAGTCATCTCCTTTAGATTCTAGCTCAATGTTTCGCTCAATTGATTCTTCATATCTAAATAGAAAGTTTTTTTGTTTTTATAATATTGTCGCTAACTTCGACATAAGTTCCTTATGCAATTCGGAATCCCCTTCGCTGCCGGTGTTTCTGATTCTCTTGAGTTCTTCCAGTAGTGCATTATCAGCGGCGGTACCACCGGCACCAGACCGAGCCCGTTTCACCAATTCAATCAAAGTGCTGTCGATATTGTGTGTCGTCGTTCCATTTGTCGAACCACCACCAATGTCGCCTAGCAAATAGCCAAGTCCTCCAGCACCAGCACCGCCCAAACCACCCTGAATGTTTCTTATTTTCATACAATTTGATAAAAAAACAGACATCAACTGTTACATTTCTGGTGATATTGCTGACATTCCTAATTACTTTGTTGAATTCACTCCTAAAACAGTAGTTGCTATACTTATAATTGTTCTATATTCTACTTTTGGTTTTCGAGATCTTCTTCGGTTTGGCGTTTTAGGTCTGAGAATTGTTTACGAACTCTCTGCAGCTCTGTCCACATGTCTAACATCTTTTGCTGTTCGTCGCTGAGATATTGGGACAAATTCTTGAAACAAGTTTTTAGTTTTTTTCTTTCCTATTTGCAACCTTTTCTTTGTTGATATAGTGTCTTTCCTTATCTCTGAATTCTCTGTCATATCTTTCAAAATCTCTGCGCATTCGTTCCATATCATCTTCTAGCCTCTCACGAGTTGCTCGCTCATTTTCCCACTGCATTTTGAAATCTTCCGCTCTAAATAGATAATATTACTAAAGATGGCTAAGTTTCTTTTTTACTACCTTCTCCGTTCATCGTCTAATCGAGCCATCATTTCAAAGTTAGCATTTGGATCGGCGCTGCCTCCGGCCAAAATAAGATTTGTGGTTGTTCCACCATTACCACCATATCCACTAAGATGAGCACCAGAACGGCCACGTGCTGGACTCCACATATCGGCATCTCTCCTATAATATGGGTTAACTCTTTCTCTTTCTATGCTTATTACATATAAGTGTTCGAAGTGTCGGAATCAAATATCATTACTGTCGAAGAAGGATCGTCAATATATCTTTTTCTAGCACCAACCATTTTGCCTTCTAATTCAGCTATGTGTTTGCGATATTCGTGTACCTTTAAAATAGAATTATTTGTAAACAAAACGAATTTGTACTTTGTTTTGGAGAGCAGCCATCATTTCACTGTATTCTTTCTGTTGTTCCACATTGCTGTCGATTCTTTTCTTGAATTTACTCAAGTCGTCCTGGGTTCTGTCTAGTCTAGCAGCAGTACCTCCTCCACGAGATTCAAGCTCCAGAAGAAGGTCGTCATCAAATGATGACGTATTGTGGTAATTGTTCTCTCCAGTGGTGTCCCTGTATAAATCATCCCTTTAAAAAATGATTTAGCTGAAGTTCTGCACACTGTGGCTACTTTTTGGCCGGTAGCCAAAAAGTAACCTCGTCAACGTGCATGCATATCCATAATTATCAATGATTCACACAAGCTAAAAAAGCAACCGTTTTTAGTAAAATCATGTTACTGAATTTATGAAATATTACATTAATATAAGTATGCTGCTGTGCGGGTAAAAGTTAGAAATCAGTGGTGATGCATGCACGAGGGGTTACTTACCAGTAGAATTCGCCATAATTTGATCGCGAACCGGGACTCTCTGGGGTCATTTCCTTAACTGGATCATTGGCGGGAATATCTACAATTCCCCCGCCACCTGTATCAATTGAACTACGAGTGTCATCGGGGTTCTCCATTTTGGATATCGCTAAAACGAATTATATAAATAAAAAAGCGGGCAACTTGTAAACAACAGAAAAATTACCAATATGCATGTGCCAAGAATTTTTAATTATTCAAATCTAGCAAAAGTTATCAAACTTAGCGGAAATAATCTTTTAAAAAAACAATATTCCTAATTCAGTGACCGACCCACAAAAAACCGCTTAGACAATGAAAGAAAAAGACACTTAAGAGATGTCAAGGATTTTTATTGGCTTTTGGGAGATGCTGGGCTCATCTGGGAATTGCAGCCTTTCTGTTTTTTTTTTTGCAATAGTCACCTTTGTTCGTACTCAGACGACGCTGTTTTTGAATGATAGCGTTAGCCTCTGAAGGGGTTAGTGGTCGTACGGAAACACGACCGGAAATATGCGTCCACTTGCCACAACGAATATGCTCTTCACGAATACGTTGAAGAGGGGTTGAACTTCTGCTTTGGTTAGGTGATAACGAATAGTTAGAGTTAGATGAAAATGTACGAAAAGGTTCACAGGATGCACTTCTTGGCAGATCGGGTTCGTCTCTTGACGAATCGGATACAATAAGTGTACGACCAGACGTTGAGCTATTAACCCCACAACTGAAGAACATCCAACGAGCACATCAGCATGCTGTAATGAAATGAATTCAGCTAAGCCGCCAGCTACCCAATAAATGAGTTCTTTTTATTCATTAGTTTGTTGGTAATGCTTTTGAATTATGAAATATGTAGCCTAGGTAGAATGCGCTTGAATTTAGACGGCACTCAACTGGTTTTGTGGTGAATAGTGGTATATGTATAGTAAGTGTTGCGCGGCCTTGTCGGCCAGAAGAGAATGAGGCTAAGAATGTTGCATACTCGATTATGAACAACTCAGAAAATGTTAAAAATGAACTTCTAAAAATAGTTTTTGTTGTATTACTTGACATAAATATGGGGCTGAGTAATGTGTGCATCTGAGAATGTTGCTTAGCAACAATGTCAGTGCCAGATTGCGGGTCATGGCTTAAAAATTCAATTGCCGAGCTAGGGGGCATCAGAAATAATTTATT
Organism: Phasmarhabditis papillosa; assembly: GCA_034691345.1. Classification (NCBI taxonomy): domain Eukaryota; kingdom Metazoa; phylum Nematoda; class Chromadorea; order Rhabditida; family Rhabditidae; genus Pellioditis; species Pellioditis papillosa. The sequence goes on along the minus strand of JAQGAV010000085.1, from coordinate 5,680 downwards.
TTGCATCACTTACAATTGTTTGCGAAAGGAAGCGCTGCTGTTGTCTCACAGCCGAGTAGAGTATGAAATTTTATACTCTGACCGCGAGAGCCAAGAAAACATGTTAGATAATCGATCTTTTAAAAGCTGAGTAGAATTATTTAGTTTTCATTTAAAGGTAACTCAAATACCAAAAACGATTCAGAAGGCAATTGACAAAAAAGATGCAAAGAGCTTTTGTTTGTGTGTGTTTGGCAGCAAGGCATCGATTCTACACAAGGGCTATCCCCTCTAATGATGACCGATTGTCACCAATAAGGCCAGCGGTCATCTAACCGAATATGTCTTCTAATTTCGAAAATTAGTTAAAAATGCAAACTAAATTGTTGCTCACTTAGTAGGTCAAATTATGATATATGTTGGTAAAGTGTGCGGACTTACTTGAGTTTAGTGTACTAGAGGTGCTTTTTTTTGAGTAAAAGGAATTAGTGGCCCAGATGGCAAGAGGCGCCAGATAATATGCTAACGATGGATGCGAATGTGATGCACAAAGATCGCATGTCAGATACATGACAATTCGTCGCGCATTTAGTGGATTTGGACACGACACAACAAGAAATCTAATTCGGAAAACTAAATTGGCCCTAGCTTCTAACTCTCTTCTAACTTTAAATAGCATAAGAGCAAAGAAACAGTTACCGGATACAAAAACTTATTTCTATCATTGTTGGGTCATATTGTGAAAAGAATTATTTTGTTTGGTGTTGACTTACCCACTGCCAGGGAATAGCTCGTTTAAATGTTTCAGCTACAATTCATAATAGTCTGCGCGGCTTGATATTTTGTATATTCTGCTACTGAATGCATGAACGTAGCTGCTATTCTTACTCTTGGCGGGGCAGGGCAAAAGAAAAAAACTAATCGATTCTTCTCGAAGTTTTGTTCAATTCAATTGCTCAAAAGTTGATAGTAACTAGTCCAACAATGGCTCAAAAGAGTAGAACGTCGGTAAATAAAATATTTGCTTTTTTCTTGCTTTTGACTATGTCCGATGTTGTGTTTCGACGGTTCTTGGTCGTCTATTGTTCCTCTCCATGAACTGTGTTGCGGGGTTACCGGTTTTCTTGCGGGTCTGTGCACATAATTACGCGCAACGTTTTTGGATTCATATTATAATAGGCGCATTTGCGCAACCGCGGTTGGTCAACACTCGGCTATGGCAACTCAAAATAGAATAAAAAACTAATATTATTACTACAATTGCATTTATTTTATTAGGCAGGTATTTTTGCAAAGGTGCAGGGCTCGTTGAAATGCGGTTGTTTACTAGTGGAAGAAATCGATTTACTTATGTGGTATACCCTGCGGCCTAGAGTGAATACGGAACTAATAGCGTAGCAACCGCAAGCATCAAAAATCACGTAGTTTTCAGAGGCAAAATGTTTGTTTTCAGGGTTATTTATCAGAAGCTGGTGCGTCTTTGGTTGATAAGAAGCTTGGCTTGAATGTGGTTCCAGTAACAGCGGTTGTGGAGCTCGCAGCACCTACATTTTTCTATGACCGAATAGATCGCGCAAAGGCTCGCGCTAAGGAAAGAATTCGGTCAAGATACCCAGATATTGGCAGACGTTTCCATAGAATTGGTCTTCCACTTAAGGTATGTTAGTTTTATCAACTATACAAATAAAAGTTAGGTAAACCTATTGATTAGTAGAATTCAAATCTTATAAATAGGTTCTTACCTCCGTGAAATGCTTTTTTGTTAGAAGTCAAAGGCTACTAAAGGCGTACAATGACCACCAATCAACAATAAGAGGGAATAATGTCTATATAGGAGCTAATAAACAGCCGTGGCGCACTTGTTGTTTTTGGTCGCAAATTAAATTGACAAATATAACATATGAATAATCAAATACCCACAAACAATACAGTAATAAACCTGTGTGGTACTTATAAGGAATTTATGCGGCACAGCTAAGTGACGAACCCAAAAATAACTGCAAAAACTAATAAGCTTAAATCTTTTGTTACTCGTGAGGCTATTCTGCAACATTATCTATCTATCGTTTTTGTTCAGTTTTTTTTTTTTGCATAAAGTCGGCAGGAGGGTTATAAATGTGCAATTGCATGAGGGGTGTGCTTATTTTGAGCTGAGAGAGTCTGAATTAGCAGAGCTAGTAAAAATATTTATGTTTTTCAATAATAAATTCAATGATTAGCCCATATGCTGAAGAGAATGAAAATAACCAACAGAGGCATTGTCGACTGCAATGTTCCTTCTTATCGTCTTACTAAATGCGCAACCAAAGTGTTTTTATTAGAGTTAGATTGTTTGGAGAGTGAAACCGAAGATGGCTGCCGTCTTTCCAAAATAGATGCTGTTTGGCAGATGCTATTGATTTACTTTTTTAATCAAACATGATTACAACATGATTACAATAATATACAGCTGCCTGTTAATTTGGGTTCTAAAACATGTATGTATGTACTTTTTTAACCGTTCGCGGTCACACCAGCAAAATATTTTTGAACATCCGTGAAAGGTTTAAACTGTAAACATATATATATTTTTGTCAACGCTACAGCTGCGCCTTTTCGTCCAAAAGACCGAAAGCCATTCTTTCTCTTTGGAGCTCATTGCATTTGTCTAGCTGTGCGACTTAATTGAATGCGTAAAAAGCGCTACGACATGATGGGGCTGGTGAAAGTTTGAACAGAAATGACTTCTGCAAACTGGGGTTTGGCGAAAATTAACTACAAAAAATAATATATAAAAATTGTTTAGAAAGGAAGTTTCCAACTATTTGTGAACGGCTATCAAGATGCTTCCCTGTGGCTGCGAAACTGGGACAGTTTTCCCGAAAATGCACCTCCGCACGTTACTCAGAGAGATTTTCAACTACAATTCGAGAGAATGGTTGTGCTTGATTATATAATCCGTAATACTGGTAGGCTAACACATCTTACAAGAGAGTGAAGACCATTTTAGACAGAGGAAATGATAACTGGCTAATAAAATACGAGGAAGCGGAAGTGGTTACCCCACCACAAGTAACCACCCCAGAACCAAGTGTAAGTGTAAATTGGCTTTAAGTTTAGTTTCTAGACTAAAAAGTTTATCTTAACGCTTCTTCAGAGAAAGGTGACAATATTAAAAGGGAAAATGTCAAGTGTCATCAATAGTAAAACAGCGTAACAACAGGGTTCGGTTGTTTTTGCTGCTGTGCCACCCATACAAGTTGTGAAAACAAGACCGTGTGGCTAAATGACTTTTTGCGGATTACTGTTTACGAGACAGGTTTTTGTGTCTGTTGTGCGTATGTTCCCAGTGAAAGAGTGACCGTTAAGAGCGCCTCCTTTAGTTGTTCGCAAATTTATGTATTTCTCCAAATAATTTCTCTTTTCATTGAAAATAGGAAAAAAACTGTTGATAGTAGGTAGAATAAACTATAAAAGTAAAACAATGCCGGCTTACCATTCGAGTATTATTAGTTTGGATCTAGCTGAGGATTGCACCGCCACAAATTGTTGCCGAATACCTTAATCTGCCGCAAATCCCATATTACTACCGCATTTGTTATGTAATTGTGTCAAACAAGTAATTATATTGATTTCTTCATTCTTCTGCTAGTCTACTTAATACCACAAGCATTGTTTAGGTGACTGAAGCAAAATTGATTGACATTCCCGACACCTCTAAGCCAGGACCAGAGAGTAAGGTAGCCTACCACTATCTATGTAGGCTCATTTTTAGAGTGCCCGGAAAGTTCGAAAGACGAACCGGCCCCGGCAGAGGTGGAATGGGCCGATGTAACCGTGCCCAAAGTTTATTTAGCAGCAATTGATAATGGTCTAGCCTTCCCTTTTAAGCATCCCGATGAATGGAGAGCTTGTAAGTTCTAACATATTCCTACTTTCTTTTACCTAATATAGTGAATATCAAAAGGTAATAAGTTGTGTTATTATTGGTAGAGTTTATGTTTGTGGCCTTGAAAGCCGGCGTTGCTGCATAATCTTTGGCCTCTCTAGTGGAGGGACTTCGTGGAATTGAAAATGCAGTTTCGTTAGAGTGAAAAGAAAAAAGAATTGATGTGCACGTCAAAAGAAAAAGGGAGACAAATCTTCAAAAAAGAGTAAATAATATTCTTAAGTAACAAAAATACATTGGTATTTGAGATTAAAATACAAGAAGATTATAGTTAAGTACCAGAAACGCGCAAAATATGCAACTAATTTTGGGTGGAAAAAACAAATTTCTGTTTGATTGCGAATGTTCAGTAAGCAAACAGAATTTTATGAACGGTCGTAAAACAGTTTTCATTTACTGTTCAAAGGGAAAAACAAGTATTAAAGACGAACATAAATAAGGGGTATCTTTCTTTCAGATCCATTTGGATGGGCATTCCTTCCGATAGCAAAGAATCCGTTTAGCAACGAAACAATTGATGCCATTCTACCTTTGTTGGATGATACCAATTTTGTCAGAGAGCTCGGTGAGGAGCTAAGACTTGTATTTAAGGTAACCAGACAGTGAACAGTCTTATTATTTACCTTAATTTTTAGAGAGATAAAGGCTTCGACAAAAAATTGTTCGAACGCCAGCTATCAGTTATGAGAGGCCAGATTTTTAATTTAAGAGAAGCCCTGAGGGTTAAGAAAAGTCCGTATCAGCTAGTAATGGTTAGTAATAAATGTGAAAACGTTTAAAAAACTAATATCCAGATGCCTGCACAGTATATGGTTGAGGTCAAACAGAAAAAGCGCAATAGGCGTCGGCAGAGAATTCCATCTTCTGAATCAGAGGGCGAACGAACAGGATACGAAAGTAAGGCACAGAAATATACGTCTAAAACAAAGTTGTAAATATAACTTTTCACGAAAAATAACAAAACAAATGTTTTTTAATGTAAAATTCTCAAGCTAAATATTTAAGTGTTATTATCGAGTTAGTAATTAAAATGCCATTTTAGTTCTGTCACTTACTAAATTATTATTCTATTTTAGCTGATGCTGTTTCGAATTCAAATGCTCCTTCATCTTCGTCAGCTGATCCTTCTACTACAACTCAGCCTGAAAGACTGAAAACCTGGGCCGATACCTATGTACAGAAGGTTCAGACAAGGGTTCCATTCTTCCGATGGTGGTAATAGTATTAAAAACAAATGAATCACTGCTGACCGGTGATATAATCCCTATTCTTAAATGTATAACTTATTTACATTCTAAATATAAATGCAGGTGCTGCTATTCTTTCATACAACGCAATCCTACATCTTTCATTACGTCAACAGTCATTGTTCATATATTCTCTATTATTATTATTATTATTATTATATATTATCTTAGTCTTATTCCAGATGTAAATGATGAAGTCTCTGTTATTTACAGGGTTCCGCTTATTCAAAATAACATCATTCTATTTAGATCCGATTGTGAATTTTATTAAAAATAGTTTCTTCAAACTCGTTGTATACTGACTTATCTGACACGTTTACACTCTCTTGATCATTCAACTTATTGTAAGTTTTTCTAGGTTTTATTTACACGGTTTATTTCACTGGTTGTGGTAATTTATATAAATAAATGCACTTTTTTCAGTTCTGTTTTATTTATTAATGTTCTATTAAGTATCCTTTAAAGAGGAGGTATTACTCGATTTTATTATAGATATATATATTTCAACCACAGCAGTATTCCTTTT